>JBBPBX010067302.1:0-11962 GCA_038048925.1 Garcialebias charrua
TTTCTCCTGTCTTTTTGTCCATGTCTCTGTCTCCAGACCATACAACATAGCTGGTCTCACCACTGTCTTGTAAACTTTTCCTTTGACCTTTGCTGACACCTTTTTGTCACAAATCACTCCTGAAACTTTTCTCCATCCACTCCATCCTGCCTGGACTCTCTTTTTCACCTCTTTACCACATTCCCCATTTTCCTGGACAGTGGACCCCAAGTACTTGAAGTCCTGCACCTTTGTGACCTCTGCTCCTTGTAGCCTCACTGTTCCACCAGCCTCCCTCTCATTCACACACATGTACTCTGTCTTACTACGACTGACTTTCATTCCTCTTCTTTCAAGTGCATACCTCCACCTCTCCAAGTTCTCTTCCACCTGTTCCCTGTTCTCACCACAGATCACAATGTCATCTGCAAACATCATAGTCCATGGGGATTCCTGCCTGACCTCATCTGTTAGTCGGTCCATCACCAGAGCAAACAAGAAGGGGCTCAGAGCCGATCCTTGATGCACTCCCACCTCCACCTTGAAGCTATCTGTCACTCCTACAGCACATCTCACCACTGTCCTGCTGTCTTCATACATGTCCTGTACCAGTCTAACATACTTTTCTGCCACTCCAGATTTCCTCATGCAATACCACACCTCCTCTCTTGGTACCCTGTCATATGCTTTTTCTAAATCCACAAACACACAATGGAGTTCTTTCTGACCCTCTCTGTACTTCTCCATCAACATCCTCAAAGCAAAGATGGCATCTGTGGTGCTCTTTCTTGGCATGAAACCATACTGCTGCTCACAGTCACCTCTCATCAAAGTCCAGGTTCCACAACTCTTTCCCAGAGATTCATTGTGTGACTCATCAACTATAGTTGCTACAACTCTGTACATCACCCTTGTTCTTTATGGGCACCAGCACACTTCTCCTCCATTCCTCAGGTGTTTTCTCACTCTCAAATATGCCCTTGAATATGTGAGTCAAAACCTCACTGTCATCTCTCCAAGACATTTCCAAACCTTCACTGGTATGTCATCAGATTCAACCGCCTTCCCCATCTTCATTGTTTTCAGAGCTTTCTGAACTTCGCCCTCACTAATCTTTCCCACATCCTGCTCCACAGTTTCTATGACCTGTACTCTTATTTCTCTTTCATTCTCTTCATTCATTACTTATACTTTGTAAGTACAGTACAGTATAGTAAAACTTTTAAATGTACATGTATATTCAATTATTTTCAGTTTATTTATGCAGCACCAAGTCACAACAGAAGTCCTCTCAGGGCACTGAACAGAAACATTCACAAACATAAAAAGCAAGTTAGTTGCATTAATAATCTGAAGAGCAGACTGCTTTGAGTTTAACTTCATCACAGACTCTCATCTTGAACATGAATAAAGTTTTCTAAAACTTAGTTTTGTGTCACAGGGATATGTATCCAGATGGTCTTCCTTCAGAATACTCCGTCATTGCAACATTCAGGTTGACCAAAGACGCTGCCCAGACATCCTGGGACCTTTGGCAAGTAAGTGACCCAGAAGAACGAGAGCAGGTCTGCGTAGTCGCGCTAGCAAAACCGTTCCAATTTACGAGCGAAATTCCGGACTTACGAGAAGCGTGGCGGCCGTTCCAAATTACGAGATTTCCGGTTTACGAGCGCCTCGTTGTAACGGATCTCGCTCGTAAATCGGGGACTACCTGTATGTACAGGACATACACAGGACCGAAATTGCGTTTCTCTCAGTCCCTCGGTGCAACAGTAACCATCTAAACACTAAACACTAAAACATTTAATAAACATAAGCATAAAATAGTAAAATAGTAAAAAAGTGTAACACTGTCCTGAGTTTTTTCATAATAGTATAAAAGTATGAAAATTTACACCAACACTGAAACACCAAACACCCCTAAAACACCAAACACCCAATGAACATAAGCATAAAATGAAATAATAAAAGTGTAATACTGTCCTGAGTTTTTGCATAGTAGTATAAAAAGTATAAAACGTATATCTATAAAATAAACTGAAGTTTCTAGCGTTGACATTTGCAAAGAGTCATCAACATCTCCAAAAGTTTGGTCTGTGTTGTAAAAAGCTGCACTTTGAACCTGCAGAAGGAATGTTGTTGTTGGAATATGGGGAGATGTTTTGTTTTGGCTACTGGGGGGATGTTTTGAGCACACAAAAGACTTCAGCCCCAGGGGGTCACACAAACCTAATGGAATGCAAATTCCTCAATCTGTCATTTTACAGTCTCCCATGGGAGCTATATGTAAAATATGTACAAGTACATATGTTTGGTATTCCTAGTGTGAAATAAGGTGGAAGTTAATCTGGACTTGCAGATTTTTTTAGGATCAAGATCTTTTAACAGTTTATTTACCTCACTGACTGAGAACGGAGAAAAAGAGAAGGTGTGATTAACTGACGATGTACTTGTACGCGGGATTTGATTTGTAGAAATTTGATTATTCGATCAAGTGGCGGATTTTCAATTTGTAACTCTGTCAAATAATGAACTAGAAGCAACAAAATGTTTGTTGAAACAGTTCAGGATCTCGTGCTTATTTGACATAGGAACAGAGTCAACAAGAAGTTGTGATGGGAGGTCAGATGATTGGAAGGTGCCTGAGAGAGATTTGATGGTTTTCCAGAATTTTTTAGGGTCGTTTAGATTTTTGGAGGTCTGAGATAAGAAGTAATTACGTTTTGCGGCTTTGATGGCAGTTGTGCATTTATTCCTCAGCTGCCGAAATTTCAACCAATCAGAGTCTGAGTCTGATTTTCTTGCTGCGGCCCAAAGATGATCTCTCCTATGCAGGAGGTCAGCTAGTTCAGGAGTAAACCAGGGGCTGTCACGGCCCTTTATCCTGAACTGCCGGAAAGGAGCGTGTTTGTTTACAAAGAAAATGAAACTATTATGAAAATAGTTCCAAGCGGTGTTCACGTCGTTGATTAATAGAATACGTTGCCAATCAAAGTGGGATAGATCCCAAAGGAATGACTGTTCACAGAAACGTTTCAAATCCCTTTTTTGAATTATTCTGGGCTTAGCAGGTGGAAGTTTAGTAGATCTAAGAGCTGCTATTATGGAATGATCACTCAAAATGTTAGCAAATACACCTGTACCAGGAAATTTATGAGGTGCATTTGTGAAAAACAGATCTAAGGTGGAAGATTTTTCGGGACATTTTTTGTTTGGTCTGGTGGGAGAATCGATAAGTTGTGTTAGATTGAGAGATAGGCAACATTCCTTGAATTTATCACAGAGGGGGGTCGACTTATTCCAATCAATGTTGAAATCTCCTGCCATAACAATCTCATTGTGTTTTAAATTTCCTATGAATTCAGTCAGGGAGGACAGAGCTTCAGGTGTTGCGGAGGGGGGACGATAACAACCTACAACAGTTAAGATCTGACCTCCTTTCAAACTGATGTTCACAGCTAAAGCCTCAAACTGGTTTGCGATTGTTTTTTTAGACGCAATCCTGGCAGCCAAAGAGTCTCTGATGTAAATAGCGACTCCACCTCCCCTTTTATTACGATCACGATAGATCTTAAATTAATTGATTGCCAGGTCATTTTTCAAAACAGATTTGTTGAGCCAAGTTTCAGAGATAACGATCACATCTGTCCCAGAAGAACTGATTAGGATTTTCAATTCATCAAGTTTTTTTAGTAGGCTATGAGCATTTACATCCAGGAAATGGAGACCTGAATTTTTTTAAACTCATTGGGAGTACTGTAGTTAATGGAGGGACCTGGGTTGGGCTGAATCCCTGAGATCAATAACAACATCAGACATTTACTTGACTTCTTTGTCACTGATGTGTAATTACATGAGTTAACAGAGTGACATTTTGCACCCATAATTGAACCATGAGAAACATTGATGAAGACCCGATCATTCAGAACTAGCCTGGTTAAAACCACACCCTGTCCTTCACTTCGCTTCAGACTAGGGTCTGGGACCTCTCCATTTTAAAACGATTCTTGCTGGAGGCGTGGGCTCTGCTGAGGAACAAAACCATTGGATATTTTGAACAGGGAAAGCATTCTGCTCCCTCCCCTCAGAGCCACCCCCCGTGCTCTGGTGAACTTGACAACTGCTCCGCCTCCTGCTGCTGCAGCTTTTCTCTTGCTGCCGGCTGTCGCGCTGGAAATTCTGTGTTTATATGTTAATAAAACGTTTTAATAAAATACAATAAAACCATGGATCGCTGGTCCAGCTCACCAGAAGACCAGAACATCTGATGGGACTCGGTCAGCAACGTAAAACCCGAGTTTAATTCTCGTGACAGCCATTTCCTTGTTCATTTCAGCGGAGGGAGAGAAGGAGGAGGGCGCGAGCGATCACTTGACTTTTGGCCCAAAAAACAAAAGAAAACTCCAGATAAGGGATTAAGAAGGGGAAATTAATAAATTTGTGTCACATATAAAACAGTTCTGCATCGCTTTGCATCGCTTTGAATGAGAACATGCCGGTGCTCGCTGACTGCGCGCTGGCAGAGCCCTTTTATAGGGCTCTGCGCGCTGGGACAGGTGGGGGCGTGGGTTAGGGTCCAAAACTCCGTCCCTTCTGTTCTCTGATTGGTCCGAACAAAAATCTACCGGAGAAATGGTTGTTAATGAGAGAAGTCCCAGACTGTGCAGTGAAGGGAAATGAGAATTGAGCGGAGCTGTGCAGGAAGGCGAGGGCCAGGCTAATTCAGAACCCAAAAACATTGAAAGTTGCAGTGATGGGCAGATCCAGATGTGTTGATAAGATTCAGTGATTCCAGGTAGTCTGAGAACTGAAAATAATGACAGTAATATGAATGATGCAGAAAAGTCTCAGACCATAAAGCGTCACAAATTAAGTGGGCAAACAGTTCCGTTGTGGAGGCCCAACTGCAGTTTGGTGTGTGAGGGGGGATCCAGCCCCCTTGAGAATATGAATGGATGTGGCCATGGTGAACACAAGCTGGATCCAGAATCAACGGAAAGAAACAAGCAATTTGTAGCAAATAGCAGAGTGAGCTGCCAGAAAAGCCTCCTGAAATGAAGGGCATGGTTGTAGCCTATCACAAGTCAGTAAAGGAACAACAATGTGAACAACACCAAGCAACGCAGCTCCTGATCCTCAGCGATACACATCACTCTCTGCTTGTCTGATCCAGAAACAGCTCACAACAGTGTGAAACAGGCACCAAACAATGATGATCCTGATCCTTTGCGCTTCACATCCCATCACTCTGCTTCACGTCCTCTCTGCTGTCTGAGCCAGTTGGATGTTTTCAACAAAAATGACTGTTTTCTCGAAATGAGGCTCTTTAAAGAGTTATCTATAGCAGGTAAGATATTTGTTGTTGAGGCACTGGTTCTTTAAAGAGTTATCTACAGCAGGTAAGATATTTGTTATTGAGAAACTGGATTCTCCAAAATGAGGCTCTTTAACGAGTTATTTACAGCAAGTAAGATATTTATTGTTGTGGCTGCTCCCTCTTCAGCCCAATAAAAGCCACCTCCAAGGATAATAGAAAAACAGCAAGTCTCAATGGATGGGCTGAAGCCTTCAACTGATCCTCAGCTGGGTTCAGTTCTGCTCACCCGGTCAAGCTCCTGCTCCTATCCAGATCAGCGTCACTTCACCTCTCCAGCTAAGCACAGAGTGCAGTTTCCACCAGTCCTTCTTTTTTGGGTAATGGATCACTCAGAGGCTGAGAACGGCTTTAATGTAAACAAAGTCCCCCACAGCCAACTCGGTTTTGTTCTAGTCCAGGTTCGGCCAGGTACACTTCCCCCACCCAAACCACGAGGTCAATCAAACAAAAGGCAACAGAAAAAATCAGCGAAATTCCTTCCGTGCGAATCTTGTTTGAACCAGGTAGAACCACAGGTCCAGATGAGAAATTCAGCTGAGGTCCAGAAGGGAGGAGGAAAAAAAAACCACACAGAGGCTACGTGGGGCAGTATCCCAGCTCGACGACTCACCTGGCCGGCGGATGCGCTCAGAGTGACCGGTGGGTTCGCAGCAGCCGGTCCTGGACCGTAATAATTTTTTGGGACGGTCCCGTGCTGCTCCCTGAGTCACTAACACCGAATTCGGTAGGAAGATGGACCAACTTTAGTCCAATTCGAAAAACGGGTCAGTTTGATGATGAAAGACTCAGAGAGCCAGAGGGAGAAGCGTTCATCAGCTCGCCGGAATCGGAACTTCCTCTCCATCCATCATCTTTTTCCTTTTCTTCCTTCCTGGGTCACAGGGTCCACTGGCCAGTTAGTAGAGATTCAATCACAACACATATTTTGAGTGATACGTTTGAGGCTGACTGGAGCAAGAGGGGGCAATGCCCCTGCAAGTAAATACCTTGCCGTTGCAAAACAAATCTACCACCAAAAAAAGACACAAGCTTTCTCATCTTTGGATTTGATCCGGCAACCTCATTGCTGAGAAGCGGTAGTACTACCAACTGCGCCACCCTGACAGAGAACAAGGTAAATTAAATTATTTTGTGAAACAGCCCTCATTCAGTCTTTCCCACAGGACTAATGGTGCATCCAGACCGAACAGCGTTTCAACTTCCAACAAGCTCGTCACGCACGCAAGTGGACGCACTTGGTGTCCAGACCTGAACGCGAAACTGCGGCGGGGTGTGTGGGAGGAGCTTACCGGTATACCGAGTCCTCACTGCACTCCGCCAGGCGAGGAGCTTTTTATTTCTGTCTCTGTGGAGCAGACTTGACTGGTCGTGAAGGACTTGTCGCGAACACACAGCTACAATGAGTTTCTCTTCCATAGTACACACCCTCGCGGGTCTTTTCTGTGTCCCACAAACAATACGTCACATAGTTGTGCAATACCCCCGCCCCCTCGTTTTTGCGTCACATAGGGACTCTTCTCCCCCCGACTCTCCCTGATCAACCAATCAGGGAGAGTTGAACGGCGTTTGAAAGTTTGAACGGCAAAATCTTCAGCATGGTGAATGCATGGTTTGGAGGCTGACGCGGGTTCACGTGCACGGAAAAACGCTTTCCAGCACGCTCAACACGCACGTGACGTGACGCCCGACGCCAAGACGCGGCTGGAAGCGCGTCCCCCATTGACTTTGAATGTAAGCTGGACGCTCCTGCCGTTGAAATGCTTTTAGGTCTGAATGCACCATTTGAATGTAAGCTGGACGCTCCTGCCGTTGAAACGCCGTTAGGTCTGAATGCACCATAACACAGGTCTTATGACAGGGTATGTGTAGTTCATCGCCACGACCATTTCAGGAGGAGCATATACAGAAGAAGGGTGTATTATGAGCGTACAAAACCACTGTAAGAAAAAAAGTTATAGCATGAAGCTGCACTGCTCTAATTATGACCCTCAACCCTTATTCATCTTTCAGACTCACCATGAATCATGTGCTTTAAAATTACCTCTGACTTCAATAATGTCTGATGTTTTTCTACAAATTTCTCATCAGGGACACAGAGTCAGCTACAGTCTGACAAATGTTCACCTTATGCTTCCTCTGTTTCTAAGAAAGAAAAACAAATCATTAATGAGATTTGTTTTATTTGATTAAGTGTGAACATGAATAATTTTGATTGCCGTTCTCAATCATTATAATGAAATCATGTAAAATAATACAATGTGGATAACACATTTCTCTGTTCTGTTTTACAGAAAGTGATTATTCCTTCAGAGACACCTGTTGTGGGCAGTCTTTGAGCTGAAGCTGTTTTCTTCAGAGGGGAGTCAAAATGTTCCCTATTTAGTCAAAACAAGATTCAAGATCAGAGCTGTTGTTTTGCACAAAGATCCTTTATGTAAAAAGCAGTTCGCCTTGGACCCCCGAATTGAGCAGATCGTCTCTGGCTCCAAACCAAAAGATGGTCTTTGTACCAAAAATCCGAGAGGCCGTGCCTAGGTCCACTCGTTCAACTCCTGAACAGATAAGCATGTCATTCAGTTACAAATGTTACAAATGTTACAAATGTTAAAACATGCTGCTGTTCAACCCCTCCTGAAAAAACCAAACCTTGACCCGTCAGTATTATCCAATTTCAGGCCTGTCTCCAGACTCCCATTTGTTTCTAAACTTCTAGAGAAAATAGTTGAGTCCCAACTAAAGTGCTTCCTGGAGGATCACGCTATCCCCGAGCTATTCCAGTCTGGCTTCAAATCCCTCCACAGCACTGAGACTGCCCTACTGAAGGTTTTTAACGACATCTTTCTATCCACAGATACTGGTGACTCTGTGCTGCTTGTCCTATTGGACCTCACATCCGCTTTCGACACCATCGACCATGAGATCCTCATTGCTAGGTTGGAGCAGTGGGTGGGCATCTCAGGATCAGCCCTAAACTGGTTCAGATCCTACCTCTCTGACAGGTCTTTTTGTGTGTCCATCAATGATTTTACTTCTGCAGTGGCGGCTCTTAAATGGGGGGTTCCGCAGGGGTCCATCCTGGGTCCTCTCTTGTTCTCCTTATACCTGCTGCCACTCGGTGCTATTTTCCGGAAACACAATATACCTTTCCACTTCTACGCTGATGACTGTCAAATCTACTTCCCCCTAAGACAAAATGGTACAGGCTCTATTCAACCTCTGCTCGACTGCCTGGCTGACATCAGGGACTGGATGGCTTTAAATTTCTTAAGCTTCAATGATAAGAAGTCTGAAGCCATATTGTTCCTTCCCAATGACACAACCTCAAACCACTGCATTGACCTGTCTGCTCTACCCCTATCCGAAAAACAAAAAGTCAAAAATCTGGGAGTGATAATGGATCCTTCCATGAAACTCAACAGTCATGTAAACATGATCGTCAAATCCTGTTTTTTCCAGCTGAGACGTCTGTCTAAGCTGAAGCCCATATTATCCAAAAAGCACCTGGAGACAGTGATTCACGCATTCATTACATCTAGGCTTGATTACTGCAATTCACTTCTGTTTGGCGTCAGTCAAGCCACCATTGCACGATTACAACTGGTTCAGAACGCAGCTGCCCGATTTTTAACCAGCACACGCAAAAGAGAGCACATTACACCAGTCTTGGCCTCCCTTCACTGGCTACCGGTTCATCTTCGAATCCAATTCAAAATTCTCATGTATGTCTACAAATCGCTGAACAGTCTCGCCCCCGCCTATCTCTCGGATCTGATTCACCCATATGTCCCTCCACGTGCTTTGAGGTCAGAGGATCAGGTACTCTTAATAGTTCCAGAAACTCGCCTTAAGCGCAGGGGTGACAGGGCGTTCTCTGTAGCAGGCCCAAGACTCTGGAACGAGTTACCGCTGCTCATCAAACAGGCCCCCTCCCTCTCAGTTTTCAAATCCCGGTTAAAAACTCACTACTACTCCATCGCTTTCAATGCCAGCTGATTTGTATTGGATCGTTTGATTTATGATCTGCAATGTTTTTATTATTTATTATTTAGCCAAATCTTCATGCGACTAGATCGCTGTGGTGACCCCTAACGCAGGGAAAAAGCCGAAAGAAGAAAAAAAAAATGTTTTTATGTTTTTCGTGTTGTACTTCATTGTCTGTGTTGCCTGTTGCGTGTTTGTTTGTCCAGCACTTTGGTGTGGACTTGTTCCTGTTTAAAGTGCTTTATAAATAAAATGGTATGGTATGGTAAATGTTAGAAGTAAATAACTGCAGAAGATGACGTTTTTTTTCCACTGCAAGACTCACGTTCTTTATTTGAAATCCAAACGTGCAGAAGGTGCCGATGGACGGTGCACCTTCTCATCAGCTGTTGCCCTCACAGACCCCTGAAGCTGTCACAGTGATGGTCAGCTACCTTGGGCAGTTCCCGACGAGTCCTCCTCATGGTGTCTCTCTTCTGATCCACCAGAGAACCCCAGAAAGACAAATGACCTGGTGCCTTCCACGCTGACCCGGTAAGGAGAACCTAGTGATGTAATGCCTCGGTCTGGTTATGCTATTTTAAGCTGATGCAACTTGGTAAAGCATTTCTTGGCTTGCAGTGATGATAAATGACTATCTGATCAGAGTTAACAACTTTTCTCAACCAAAAATCCAAAGTAACTATTTGTTAAAATAGCCAAACTTCGTCTAAATTCATGCGCGTATAAAACTGAAATAATTCCTGCTCAAAGAGTCAACTTTGCCTTAAATAAGAGAATTAAGCCTTGATTGATTCATTGTTATCATTTGTTTATTATTGTTGTTGATTTTAGTTTGATTATTTTCATAATAAAACTTCAAAGACAACTTTGGTCACTTCATTCAGATGAATATTCAAAACAACCTGTAGTTAACAGATTCTACTTCAGTGACTGATTCAGATTATTAAAGGGTGAATAAGAAGTTGTTGGTCAGTAAACTGACCAGCTGGTGCCTCACTTTAACGAGAGCTAAATAAATAAAACAAATGTAGTGAAGGGGATGGAGAAAGTGTCAACCTTCTTCCCCTATCTCTCTCCTTCATATTGCTACATATAATGGTGCCCCATGTAATTGAATCATTATTATTTTTGTTAATCCTTCTTTTTGGATTTTGTTATTACTGGCACTGATTACAAAGTTTTATGCTCAGTTTCCATTTGTGAATGCTGATATCAAATACATTGTAAAACTTGTCAGGTCAGGGTTTCAGAACAGAACCAAAAGGAGTCACAGTTTGTCTGTGCAAGAACAAGTTCTTGTAGCTCTGTGCTTCTATGCATCTGGTCTTTTTACCAAAGCATCGGTGACAGTATAGGAGTGGGCACAATCAGCTGTTAATAATGTTGTGTCACGTTGGCCAGCCTGGCCAGTGTTTCCCAGATAATAACCAGATTTCTCAGACCAAACACAGGTTCGTACTTTTGGGGAACATGCACAGTACTGTTGGGTTTATCTGCTGTCTGATGAAGATAAACTCAAAGCAGTCTGCTCCTTATATAATTAATGTTATTAACTTACTGTACAGTACCCTGAGATGACTTCTGTTGTTACTTGGAACTATATAAATAAACTGAACTGAATTTAATCTATTGCACTCATGTGTATAGAAGACCTGTCCAGGATGTACCCCGCCTCTCGCACAGTGATGTCTGGACATGGGCCCCAGTGACAATTGCAACCCGAAAAGGAAGAATCAGGTAAAAAACAATGGAAGTGGGTGTGTTTGCCTTGTGCTTTTTTGTGGATAATTGTTGTGTTTTGTTGTCTTACTTTCTGTCTTTCCTTTCTCTCTATTAAAAAAAATAAAATAAATTCAGATCGGTGTGAGAGGATGGCTGTAAGGTGAGAAGGGAGGTCATCTATAAAGGAAAAAAAAAGACAATGGAAGGATGGATGGACAGATGTTAATTCATTCATTCAACCTTTATTTATACAGGCTAGCCTCGTTGAGCCACGGGGACTCATTTACAAGAGGGACCTGTTTCACTCACACCCAGGGTCAATTTAGAGTTACCAATCAGCCTAACATGCATGTTTTTGGACTGTGGGAGGAAACCGGAGCACCCGGAGAAAACCCACGCATGCACAGAGAGAACATGCAAACTCCACCCAGAAAGGCCCCCGGACCGGGATTTGAACCGGGGACCTGCTTGCTGAGAGGCAGCAGCTCTACCAGTTGTGCCACCTTGCTGTATCATCCAAAATCTGATCAGGATACCTCTGAACAACTGGCCCCTGGGTAGAGCTTATCACTTCCCAAATGGGAAAAGACAACACAAATATCCACAAAAAGAAAAGAAAATCCATCCATTCATTTTCTTCTCATTATCAGAGATCAAATTGTCGAGGCAACAGGTTTAAGATGGAAACCCACAAATTGTTCTCTCTAATAATGTCCAGATATTTAACCTCCTAAACTTGAGGCAAAAATAAAACAATAAAATTAATAAAAATAAAAAATACAATTTGAGATATAATGGGCTATATACAGTATTCAACCCATGTCACCTGTGATACACTCAGGTGCAGTGGGCAGCTAATCCACATATATACAGTACATGTACATGCACACACACACATAC
>JBBPBX010067303.1:0-19439 GCA_038048925.1 Garcialebias charrua
CGTCATCTTCCGGATTAGGAGCTGTGTTGTCACAAGTACAAGATGACCACAAGATTGCGAGGCCCATTGCCTTTGCTAGTAAGTCCTTGAATCATGCGCAGTCCAAATACCCTGCTCATAGGCTCGAGTTTCTCGCCATGAAATGGGCTATTCATGATAAGTTTAGTCATTGGTTGCGCGGACATAAATTTACTGTTTGGACGGACAACAATCCTCTAAAGTACATTCTTACCAAGCCGAAGCTGGACGCTTGTGAACAGAGATGGGTGGCCAAGCTGGCCCCCTTTGACTTTGACATTCAGTATATTCCAGGGCCGCGAAATATTGTGGCAGATGCATTGAGCAGGGAACCATTCGCTCAGCACAAAATGATGCACCGTTTGACGAGGACTCCATACAACACTTTGTTAGAAGGAGCCAGAGGTTTGTTGGTGGAAGACGTTCAGAACATGTTTCGTCTTTCTCGGGAAGAGTCTGTGGATGAGAAGCGCAAACTCATTTCTCCGACCCAGGGCTCTGTCACAGGCAGCGTGGACATTATAGACAACGGTGGGAGAGTTTCTCATGATGAGGTGTCAGCCTTATTTAAGTCTCACCGTTGTTGGAGTGAAGGTGCGAAAATGAGGGCAACCTGCTACACACAGCAGCTGGAAAAACTGTCTCCAGTGGGGCAGAGCCCACTGCCTGTCCTCACTCATGAGGAGTTGTATGATAAACAGTGTCAGGATCCTGTAGTCAGCCGGGTTTCCTTTTATGTGAACAGGGGAAGTCGTCCATCCCGACGTGAGCGTGTCCATGAATCTCGGGAGACAAATCGTACATTGCGACAATGGGGTAAACTCACGACCCGGCTGGGCGTGTTGTACCGCGTTTCTAAACATGTGGTGAGCAAGAAGAAAGTGTTCCAATTTGTGGTTCCAGTTGCTTTGAGAGGCCAGGTGTTGAAAGGGGTGCATGATGATGCAGGCCATCAAGGTCAGCAGCGCACACTGTGGCTTGCCAGACAACGTTTTTACTGGGATTCGATGGAACATGATGTCAAAGAATATGTGAGTCATTGCAAGAGGTGTGTCTTGAGCAAAGCACCAGAACCTGAGGCCAGGGCCCCACTTGTTTCTGTTGTCACATCAGCACCGCTAGAACTAGTTTGTATTGACTTCTGGTCCGCAGAGGATGTCAATAACAAGTCCATTGACGTTCTAGTGGTGACAGACCATTTTACCAGACTAGCCTGTGCTTACCCATGTCCAAATCAGTCTGCCAAATCAGTGGCTCGCGTGTTATGGAATAATTTTTTTTCCATATACGGGTTTCCAGCTTGTATTCACTCTGACAGAGGGGCTAATTTCGAAAGCTCCCTCATTGCCGAACTACTCCAGATGGCCGGTGTTCGTAAGAGCCATACCACACCATATCATCCTGCGGGAAATGGCCAGGCTGAACGTCTAAACCGCACTCTGGGTAGTATGATCCGTGCGTTGCCTCCTCGAGCAAAGGAAAAATGGCCTCAGATGCTAAACACACTGACTTTTGCCTATAACTGCACGGTTCACGAAACCACAGGTTTTCCGCCTTTCCTTTTAATGTTTGGTCGAACCCCTAGGTTACCTGTTGATGTGATGTTTGGAAGTGTTCTCTTGGATGGAGAGACTGCTGACATGGACAAATATGTTCAGTCGTTGCGCACAGACCTCAGGGAAGCAATAACTTTGGCTCAGCAGCATGCTGAGAAACAGCAATTGAGACAAGCTGAGGTGTATAACCGAAAGGTTAAGGGACACTCTTTGGAGAAGGGAGACAGAGTATTGATGGCTAACAAAGGGGAACGGGGAAAACGAAAATTGGCTGATCGTTGGAAAGATACGGTTTACATTGTGGTCCATAAAAACAGTGAACTGAACACCTATGTTATCCGTCATCCCATCACAGGACGAGTTAGGACAGTTCATAGGAATCTGATCATGCCTGTAAACTTTTTGCCTTTGCCATCATGGGATGATTCTGTATCTCAGGCTTCTCTTTCAAACACAGTTTCAGAGAGTGAGTCGTCAGATGATGTGGTTTCAGGTGAGCGGGACAGTGATGCTCGAACAGCTCACTGGGTTTCCTCCCTTCCAGAGTCTAGTGTGGTGATGACCACAGGCGAAGTGACAGTAGTTAGAGAACCTGAAGCTATTGGAGGGAACGATGGTAGCGTTCAGAGTACAGGGGTCATGTCTTCCTGTGGAGACCATAGGAGTGTCCTGGATGGGGTAGCTCATGGGTCAGAGAGCTCACACTCTGAAGATAACACTGGCGACCAGCTTTCAGACTCTGTCGGCATAAGTTTACACCCGAGTGACACTATCGGTACAACTAAGGCCGTTAGTGGTTCAAATGTGTCTGGATGTGACTCGGTCGCTTCGGTTGTCCAAGGGGGAGGGATACGGACGAGACTAGGTAGATTTATCAAACCTGTTAACAGGTTAATTCAGACAATGTCCACACAAAGAGTTAAAATTTTGTCATAGGGCCATTTATTATTATTTTTTTTTTCTTGGTAATGGGATTTTTTTTTTTTTCTCTCTCTTTAACTGGGGTCTGGTCATAATTTTATTTAGGTTATCCATCGTACTGGACACATTTGAGTGATTTTGGGTGTACTCTATGATAGATGTGTACATGGCATGTCTTCTATGGTGAGGTGGGGACTTAGCTACCCCGCATCTCCCCTAATTCTTCATTGAATAGCTCTATGCTGGTCGACCATTTTGGTCTTGTAGGGAGGGTATACTTGGGTCACATGTAATGTCATGGCCAGAATTAAAAAAAAAAAAAAAGTTTTGTATGTTTATTGTTGTTGTTGATTTATTTTGGTTGTTTTGTTTTTGTTGTGTTTTTTTATTTTATTATTTGGTTAAGATGCACAATCTAGTGTAAAACAGTGGAGGTGAATGTAGCAGTGTGATGTTGTTACACTAGATTGTCAAGTGAAAATCTAGTCCAGTAAGAAATTATGAGTATCGGCAGCTTTTATTTTGAAAAGACGACAGATCCATTTCCAAAACAGCGGGTCACTTCCTGTTTCAAAACTATTCTTTTTATTTAAATTGAATGTGCTCAGAACGAAACTGTGAATTATTATTGTTACTGTTGAACATTTTGAGTTCTTTGATTGTTGTTTTGAGTGTCAGTTGGGGTTAAGAAAGAGAAATATTAATGGATCATACCATTATAACTCATGAAAAGTTCTGCACGATCTCTTTCGCGCCCCTTGCTGCACAGACTCTCATGGAAGCAGGTATAGTCCATGGGCCAGACTGGAAGTCGGTACCACCGGAGGTGGCTAAGGCTGTCATACCATTTTTGAAAGCTTGAAATCTCACCTTTATGATAAGCTATGATAGCAATCACAGTTTTGTAGCTGTTACAAGTTATAGCAATTTTATGACAAGAAAGTTGAGGATATTTAATGCCTATGTTGACTTTACTAAATCTTGTATATTTTACCAGAAATGTATATTTTCCAACAAAAAGTGTCTATAAATATGGCTATTAATATTGACAATTTAAATGTGAAAATCATTAGTTAAAACAAGTTCAAGGTCATTGTGAACGTTCAAGGTCAAGTAAAAAATAAGTGTTTTTTTAATTATTAAAATGGCTTTAAATGCACCAAATGTCTTTTTTCTAACTCAGAATATTCTCAGCTCTCAGAAAATATATAATATTCATATATGTGTACTGCAGCTATGATTCTATGTGTCTATCTCGTCATGTGGAGATAGCGAAAATGTTATTTTTCATAACATAGCATTATGTGCTATTTGTAAGCAAAAGGTGTTTTTATGATATGGCCAATTCCATTATGAAGAATTTTATAAAGTCTTCATAATGGAATTTGCCATATCATAAAATCACAGTGTCACTTGATAAAGGTCAAGGTCATAGTGTAAGGTCAATAAACAACAAATCTGTATTAATGGCAATTTTTTTATTGCTTTCACCAGAATATCCTATGTCCATCCATCCATTTTCGTTCGCTTATTCGGGGTCGGTCGCGGGGGTAGCAGCCTAAGTAGGGAGGCCCAGACTTCCCTCTCCCCAGCCACTTGAAGCAGCTCCTCTGGGGGAATCCCAAGGCGTTCCCGGGCCAGCCGAGAAACATAGTCCCTCCAGCATGTCCTGGGTCTTCCTCTGGGTCTCCTCCCGGTGGGACATGCCCGGAACACCTCACCAGGGAGGCGTCCAGGAAGCATCCTAACCAGATGCCCGAGCCACCTCAACTGGCTCCTCTCGATGTGGAGAAGCAGCAGCTCTACTCTGAGTCCCTCGGAGCATACAAGCGGCTGAATATCCTATGTTGTTCAAAAAATTAACAAGCGGCTGAATATCCTATGTATTTCAAAAAATTAAAATTTTTGTGATAGAGAACATTATATATTTTCAAAAATGTATAGAAGGAACGTTTTGAACAAAATTGTTAGTTTCATGTGCACAAAAAACTAATTTCACAAATCAGTGCCACTATGAGTGGGTAAGTGTCATTGATTGGTACAAGCTATTCTTGTAAATGAATCCTCGTGACTCAACGAGGCTAGCCTGTATAAATAAAGGTTGAATGAATGAATGAATTTGTCTTCATCGTCGTCATCAGAGTCAGACTGCTGTACTTCTGATTCTTCTTTGCTGGATTGGTTTTTGCAGTTCTGGAGCTTGCACATGTCTGTGCACTTCAAGCCATTGTTGAGACAGGTACACTCTGGTAGTTTGCATGAACGCACACATTTGCATGAGAGAAGCTGCAGCACGGCATCTGGGGCAGGTGAGCCACGTATCCACTGGATAGCCAACTTACCATCTTCTTCTGTTGTCCAACCACAGTCCTTTGGGCTTGGGACAATGGGCTGGTTAACCAGACATCTCCTCCAAATGGCAGCTTGATAGTTTGCACGGAGAGAATGCATGAAGAGACAGTCTTCACAAGGAGGCAACTGACTTGACTCGACCTCTCCTCGATTTGCACAGAACAGCTGATATTGTAGCTTGTTTACTTCAGCAGTTTTAGTGGAAGCCATGTACATGTGACAAGTGATCTGTTGCAGATTTTGAAACAGTTCTGCAGATAACTCCCAAGAACGTCCAAGTTCACTGAAGGCCACTTGTATGTCCTTGTCAGACTTCATCTGCTTAAAGGCCGTCATCTTTCCACGTCTAGCAAAGGCACTGACTGTATCACAGCCTGTAAAGGCATGCATGCCAATCAAACCATCACAGACACCACCTCCCAGTGCATGCCTGAGGCTGGTTATATCTATGAACCGTGTTCGGGTCTTTGTGCCACTCTTCAGGTAAATAGGACATGTGATACTCTCACTGATCCCCAGGCACAGAACCAAGACATCAGTATCCTCAGCAGTTATGACCACAGACTTGTAGCCAGATTGTGATGCATGAAGAGCATGGAGCAGGAGACAGGTGTTTGCTTCTTCCTGTGAGCACTTTAGCTCTGTGGACTCTTCCCATTTTTCATTGGTGATCTTGAAGCACAGTTGTTCACAGGTAACATATAACAACTTGTCTTTCAGTTTTGCTCGGCGTTTTGGTTCCTTCCACTGCTCTACCAGGAACTTGATCAGACTTGCTTTGATAGAAGGGCTGCAAAGTAGCTTCCTCCATTGTTTAATGTGGTGCTCTGGTGCAATGTTTTTGATTTGGATTCCTGAGTCTGCACCCCTGTTGACTCTTTCTGCATCTTTAATGGACGTCTCCTTGTAAACGTCAAACATGACATCGATGCGGCAGCTCTCTGTACCTTCATGGAGAACACTGGACAATGTCAGTTCTGCAAGCTGTGAGAAGGTTTTGTCATTTCCTTTCAGTTTCTGGACCAGACTCATCCCACCAATGACCGCTGTAGATGAACCTGGGATGACTTCTGCAAGAGAAACAATCTTCTCAAGCTCTCTGGCTAGGGCTGCTTTGTTGGTTTTACATAAAGACCCATCTCCATTTGCAAGTGTCAAAGGCCCAAGAGGATGAGCCAGTACTTCACTCATGTGCAGCTTTCTGCTTTCTGCAACAAGGATCATCTGGCCAAACAGCTTTCTGTCAGCTTTAAGGACTACTTCTCTGGATTGACTATGGCGAAGGGACTGCATTCTGATGTCTGAGAATGTTTTCAGTTTCTTCTTTGTCATTGTTTCATAAAACTTTGTGGATGGGGTATCTGCTTCCATGTGCTCTTGCTTGAAAGCTTGGTATGCCTTTTCCCCTATGTCATTGGCTTCAAGAAGGTCTTTGGCTACATTGTGTGATGCAACAGTGGCAGTTGACAGGCTGACCAGCTCGCCTTGATCACAGTTGAAGGGATTCATCCAACTGACCTCCATCAGCTGAACAAGGGACTGGGTATCGGCCTCATCTCTTTGTATCCTAGGCAGCAGTAGGTCAGGATGTTTGAAGTCATGTTGGCCCACGTGTATCATGGTCCTCAATTGTCGCAGGTATCTGCTACGGTATTCAGCTGTGAGATAGTACTTGGCCACAGCTCCAGCTTTCAGGCTAAACCCCTTTGTTCCACCGGGCGTCTGGGTGTCTTTGTTGATAGTTTCTTCAATTGTCTGATCTACAGGAATATGTCCAAAGGGATTTTGGGGCCCGATCTGTACTGCAAAGCCACCTTTCATGAAGTAAGCATAAACATATGGGTGTTCTATGGGAAGTTGTGACATTGTGGCATAGTAGTAGGTCAGGAAGCATGCGTAGTTCACCTTGTCATAAGCAAAACACCATGGGATCATCTTTCGGATAGCTGCAAGGTGAAGCATCCAGTTTCCTTCTCTAGTAGCTCGAATGAGATCCAGCATGATTTCTGCCATATCTAGGTAAGACATCCAAAATTCTGACAGGCTCTGTGCATTCCTGAGGGACTCCAGGTATATGTGAAAGAGCTTCAAGGTGCGTGTGCATGATTCATCCTCAATCAACAGTTTGATGGATTCTTGAGAGACACTGCTGTGGAAGTCTCCAATGTTCTTCAGGGTTTGTTCCAGGTGATGGACATCTTCTGTATGGTTGTCCTGGAGCCAAGGAATGAAACCTTTCCATAAAAGCCGCATCAGTGCCTCATACACAAGCTTGTGGACTCTAACGGTTCTGTTGTACTTGCGGCCTTCCATCAGCCCAGCCACTGATCCTTGTGCAATGACCCCAGATTCCACACACAGGTCGCTGAGCCCTGTATCTTGGAACCTCTTACCCATGATGGAGAGGAGATTACAGATTGTGTGGAAAACACCCATTCTGATGATGATATTCTTGAATTTGTCATGTTTCCACACTATCTCAGCAGCCTTAGCAAATAGTGCTTGGTCAAACACACACACTATTTCCTTCAGTTGTAAGGACTGCATGATGCGAAGTGTTTGCTCCAGCACTTCATTCACAGTGGACATCTGTGTTGCAGGGACATTGATAGTAGGAAGATAGCCCACAGTATCCTGGGAAACAGTGATATTGTTGCGAATCCGGATGTTGAAACCAGTCCAACTGCTGATGGTCTGGTTATCAGGGTCCGACATGCGAGTCAGGAGCCAGATATGGTTCTTGAACTTTGCATCTTGAACTTCTCTCGTAGTATCGGCATCTATACTCTTAATCCTTGGGGGACCAGCTCGATTCCCAACATTGTAGGTTGGTAGCATTACTGGGGCAGGACTGATGCTCCTCTTTTTGGATTTGGTGAGGGTAGGTAGAACACGAAATAAGGTTTAAATTACGTTTTAAATGGATGATTTAAATATTCAATTCAAATAAACATACATTTCCTTCTATTATATGTATACATAATTATATAATTATATGTATACAGATGTTAAAGACTGTGTAAAGTAAATTTCAATGTGTGGTTTTAGTTTGTCACATGGCATAACTATGTGTTATTAATCACCCATATAAATCTGACTGATTAAAAACATTGTTTACCTTATCAAATTAAGTCTCAAAATTAATAAAAAAAACATAATTTTCCCCTGGTCTAAGACGCTGGGGGCGTCAGCGCGTGGGCGTGGTTTCAGCGCAGCACTGCCCCCGTGTCCTGCCCCCTGAAGATGTTCGCGAAGGATTGCAGCCAAAGTCGGTAGTTACTGCTCGGACACGCTCCGCGTCAACCCGGCCTCCTCATCCTGGAGCTCTGCCACCTCCAGGATGAGCTCCCACCGTGCGCCGCTCCTGTGTCCAACGCAGACTCCCTTGCTCGGACACGCTCCGCGCCAACCCGGCCTCCTCATCCTGGAGCTCTGCCACCTCCAGGATGAGCTCCCACCATGCGCAGCTCGTGTGTCCGACGCAGACTCCCCTGCTCGGACACGCTCCGCGCCAACCCGGCCTCCTCATCCTGGAGCTATGCCACCTCCAGGATGAGCTCCCACCGTGTGCCGCACCTGTGTCCGACGCAGACTCCCCTGCTCGGACACGCTCCGCGCCGTGAACTAATTTATACGGCTGAAGCTGCAGGGGGTGGGGCTGAAGACCGCGTGACGAAACCCGGTCACATTTAAAACAAGCCTAAAAAATCCTGAAACAGAAATATCTTTAAACACAGTTTGCTCTATAACTCCAAAATTAATTGAGCTACAATTTTGAGACTTTTCACTCATTTACAAGATTACAATTATGACATTTATAATGTTTATTGAAGAAAATATTGAAATTCACTTCACACGGTCTTTAAGAATCAGAAATTTAGAACTTATATTAGATTTTGCTATATTCTTTGTATTTGACCTTGACTTTCACAATGACCTTGTCCTTATTTTACGAAAAGGTCATCAGAAATGGATTGCCCAGCCCAGAAAACATAAATGTGTACTTTTTTGTACATGCAAATATGCTTTTTTAAACAAAATAAATAATAAACATTAAATTAATAGTAGTGGCCAAAAATTGTTAATTTTGTTTCCTTTAACACGCTGTAACATCTAACAGCTATGAAACTGCGATTGCTATCATAGCTTATTGTAAAGCTGAGATTTCAAGCTTTCAAAAAAGGTATTGCAACCTTAGCCACCTTGAGTGGTACCCGTGTCCAAAAAATTGGGGTCTGGCCCATGGACTAGTACTGAAATTCTGTTTTCTGTGTTCAATATGTGTATTTTAAGCCTAATAAGTAATAATTGTACTATTGTTCTTGTAAAATAATGTGTTTTGGGACACTTAAATGCTGTTTAATAGTATTGGAACTGTGTAAATAGTTAACTAATAAATATCACATGAAGCACTGTTAAGCCATGTGCTGAAAACAGTATTGTTATAATTAAACAGGCGCGGTGGAACACTGTGATGAGAAAAAGCCTGTTTTGATGACTGTTTTCTGCTGGTTGAATGCAGGTATGTGATGTTTTGTTGCTTTTGATCTGGAATTATTTTATTTTGTTTTATTTATGTACTGTTTCAGATTGTTATGTTATCTTTGGGTTTTGTGATTAATTATTGTAATTACTTTTATTTTATTACGTGTTATTCCACACGCGCGCCCCTTGCTGCACAGACTCTCATGGAAGCAGGCGCGGTGGAACACTGTGATGAGAAAAAGCCTGTTTTGATGACTGTTTTCTGCTGGTTGAATGCAGGAGTAATAAAAGCCTAAAAAGCAGATGTCGTCTGGCTGTCATTCCACACAAGACACAACGCAGAATCAACTACGCTACACATTGATGCCTACTCATGGTATTTATGCTTCTAGCCAGTTTGTGAGTACAGTACTTTGAGAGACACTTACCTTGTTTTTTGTTGCATTTCCAGTCCTCGTTTCCATCTTGGTCCTGGGTTCAGTTCTCTGCTCATCGTGTCTTGCCCTCCAACCACTTGCCTGCCTCATTTCGCCCTCTGGGATTCATCTCAAGGAACTAAGGATTTCTCTGTGACGTTTATCCTACTACGTACTTCACCTGTGAGGAAAATAACAAACAAAACAAGATCAATCATCTTGAAAGAGCCTTCTGGTCAAGCCTTTTTGACAGTTTGTTTCATCTTCCAGGAAATCCAGAAGATCCCTGTACATATGTATATAGACTTGCACTGTAAATAATAAACACTGTTACTTTTGCACCTCTTCGTGTCGTTCTGGGTCTCATTACCAACTGGGTAAACCTTTGAAATCATAACACTATGACCACTTTATTGTTCTTTTTACATATTTTGTGCTAATTTCAGCTTACTTTTTTGTTGCTAGTTTTATATCTTTCAAAATATGAAACTTTCCCTTAAACATTATTCTCTTAAATCCGTTTTCTTTTTTATCTTGTTGAGATTTTAGCTACTGTTCTGCTACTTTTCTGCTACTTTTAACCAGTGGTGGGATGTAACTAAGTACAAATACTTTGTTACTGTACTTAAGTACATTTTTCATGTATCTGTACTTTACTTAAGTATAATTAAATGTGGGTACTTTTTACTTTTACTCCACTACATTTTACATGAAGTATCTATACTTTCTACTCCACTACATTTCTATAATGTGTTGAGTTACAAGTAACTTTCATGTTGCGATTTTTTGATTTGTTCGTTAGTTCGAAAGTAACCAAAGGTGAGAGGGGAGTTTGGCCACTGAATCACTGCAAAGTTGACAGGTAACATTACACCCACCTTCTAGAAATTGGGCCAATAATGTATGTTCTAGTATATATAGTTAAAATGTGATACTAAGTAGTAATAACGTGATACTATGTAGTGAAAACGTGATACTATGTAGTGAAAACGTGATAATTATGTAGTAAAAACGTGATAATTTTGTAGTTAAAACATGATACTATGTAGTGAAAATGTGATATTATGTAGTAAAAACGTGATAATTATGTAGTTAAAACGTGATACTAAGTAGTAAAAACGTGATGCTATGTAGTGAAAACGTGATACTATGTAGTGAAAACGTGATAATTATGTAGTGAAAACGTGATAATTATGTAGTTTAAACGTGATATTATGTAGTGAAAACGTGATAAGTTTAGGTGTAGGATGCATGCAGTATGTTAGGAGGCTTGGTCCCTTAAAATATACGGTAAACCCATGTAGGGCAACATATCTCCAGTAGCACACAGTGAACACATCTGCCTTCTACTCAAAGGACCCGAGTTATCATCTAACCTGGGGTGAAGTTATTTTGCTTTTTTTTTTAAATTGTATTTTGCTTTTTTTTAATTGGATAAATAAAATGAAAAGCAGTTTGTGTTAACCACAGGCATATTAAGTCTATGGCGTTAACCGGTTCGACATTAGCGGCGTATGGAAGCGTTTATGGGACGTATTTAAAACTAAAATGGTTTAGCAGGAATGCTTTTTCATTTCAAAGTCAAGCTGCCTTTTTTGAGTCATAAATAAAATTTAAAATGAATAAACCAAACTGCATTTTCATTTTCTTCTTCGAGACTGCTCAATTTGTAACTTAATTAAAATGATAAGTAAAATAACATTTAACATTTAATTTTCAATATATGTCTAAGTAAAAAGTGGCCAAAATTCATTTTGAAATGTCAATTTTGAAAATTAAAATGAAATAGCAGAAATGCTTTTTAATTTCAAAGTCAAGCTGCCTTTTTTGAGTCAGAAATAAAATTAAGATTAAATCATTTTCATTTTCTTATTCAGCACTGTTATATCTCATTGAACTACAGAGCAAACTGCATTTTCATTTTCATCCTGCACCCCTGCGCTCAAAGTGTGACAATATTCAATCTCAAAAGCAAACCCAGAGTAATTGAGACGAAATTAAAACTAAAATGGTTTAGCAGGAATGCTTTTTCATTTCAAAGTCAAGCTGCCATTTTTTGAGTCATAAATAAAATTTAAAATGAATAAACCAAACTGCATTTTCATTTTCTTCTTCGAGACTGCTCAATTTGTAACTTAATTAAAATGATAAGTAAAATAACATTTAACATTTAATTTTCAATATATGTCTTAGTAAAAAGTGGCCAAAATTCATTTTGAAATGTCAATTTTGAAAATTAAAATGAAATAGCAGAAATGCTTTTTAATTTCAAAGTCAAGCTGCCTTTTTTGAGTCAGAAATAAAATTAAGATTAAATCATTTTCATTTTCTTATTCAGCACTGTTATATCTCATTGAACTACAGAGCAAACTGCATTTTCATTTTCATCCTGCACCCCTGCGCTCAAAGTGTGACAATATTCAATCTCAAAAGCAAACCCAGAGTAATGTGCTTGTCAGACAGCAGAGGGCGGCAGCGCTCCTGTTTCATTGTGCTGAAACCCAGAGAGTCACGTAATGCGCTTGTCAGACAGCAGAGGGCGCAGCACTCCTTTTGCATTGTGCTGAGTTTTAGTCAGGGGAGACCGTTGTCCCGTGAAGACTTGATGCCATGTGAAGATGGGATGTATTTTGTCAATACGCATGCGCGAGCATGCGCAGTGTCAATAAGCCAATTGCGTCATCATGGAGCCGTGGGATCATCGTACGCTGCAAGTTACGAGCAAAATATAAGTCTGTGAATTGTTTTGTGCACAGTATACATGGTGTTATTGTGTATTTACATAATTTAAAGTGTCCAGTGCATTTTCTGAACCGTTTAAAGTGTGCAGCAGTGCATTTTCTGAACCTTCGTACGTAAATTGTTTTGTTGAAGTTTTGTGTGTAACATGTGTGTGTGTGTGACTTCGGAGTGAAAACTACGTTTGTTTATTTAAAGTGTGCAGTGCATTTTCTGAACCGTTTAAAGTGGGCAGCAAAAGTGTGCAGCAGTGCATTTTCTGAAATTGTTTTGTTGACACTTTGTGTGTAACATGTACGCGACTTCGGAGTGAAAACTACGTTAGTTTATGTGCGACCAGTGCAAGTCCGAACCTTGTGAATTTATAAAGACAATATAATCATAATCGACCTGTTCAGATTACTTTTACTAGCATATTTAGTTTTATACCAGCACATTACGATGAAGCGATGAATAACCTGAGAACAGCCTGAAAAGCTCTGAGGTTTAGTATCTACAGTACTAACGTTGGGCACGTTTTATTAAAAGAGGTGGGACACAATCTTATTTATCTTAAATTAGCACAGACAGAGCGTGGCCAAAGCCTTAAGTTTCAACATCAGGTGAAACACAAGGAGGAATAAATGTTGATAATTGCTTTATTTTTATTAGTCACTACAGGTGTAATACAAGCAGGTCATGCAGGCACACTGCTGCAATACTGTGGAATAAATGCTGATAATTGCTTTATTTTTATTAATTACTTTAATTGTGTTTTGCAATGATAGTGTGCACCTTCTGTTTTTAGTTTGTAGTAAGCCTGGATGGAATTTTGGACTCTGTGCAGCTCCTAGAGATTAAATGTCCTCTAAATAGCTCCATGTCATTTGCACAGTTTCGTGTTGGCCAAATTGTGACATCAGATGCTTAGGAGATGACAAGGACCTTCTTACCAATGGGCAAAGTGGATTCTATGTCCAGGTGAGTAAATGTTGCAATTTTCAGTATATGTACTTATGTGACAGGTATTTGTAAACCTTCATTAAAACATATTGTACATTTATTCTTCCAGGTTCATTCAGCAGACAATGACATGCCTGGAGCTGCAGAGCTGCTCATCTGGACACCAACAGAACATCTGGAGTTTAACTTTTTTTTTGACAAAGATTTTACAGAAAAACAGATGAAACACCTCCATAACTTTTACTTCTCAAACATGCTTACAACAACACATCAAGAACTCTGTATGAAGCTGCTTTGGAGAAAATACCAGTCTTAATTGTTGTTTATATTAGTTTTTATTTTTATTAAAAAAATTAAACTCCAAGGCATAATATCACATTCAGACATATTAACTCCATCCATCCATCCATCTTCTTCCTCGTGGTTTTACGTCATGTCACAGGGGCAGCAGCTTTGAGCAGGGAGTGTCCAGACATCTCTTTCCAGAGCAACTTCTTCCATCTCTTCTGGGTGGACTCTTAAGGCCTTCCCAGACCACTCCAGCATGTCCTGGGTCTTCCCTGGGGTCTCCTCCCAGTGTACATGTTAACATACAATAAAATGTACAGACAACAATAAACTAATTATTTTGCGACTAACATATTTGTTTATGTGTTGCTTTGTATGTAATTTTTTCAATAGCAAATTAAATGTTGAAGCTATAAAAAATTAGCTTTTTACAAGTTTATATTTGATGCTATTCAGTTGTACTTCCATTGTCTTCACAAAACGATCAATGAAAGTAACGTGAAAGCTTGTTAAAGTGTAATAACAAATAGTTTTTCAGTTTTCACTTTTTGACGTGATGTTTTCAACAGCTGTACTACATCATCCATTACAAAGTGTTCTGTCTTACTTTCGACAAAGTAAGTCAATACAACTTGCTCTATTGACTGAAGTACTAAATTATGGTGTGTGGTGTCAAATGCTTTATAAACATCCTGGAAGAAGATACAACTTTCATCATAAATGTAGCTTGCTGTACTGTGCAATATAATAATAATAAGCATTAGTGTTTTGATTCTAGTGCCTCCACACATGTATTAAATTAAAAATTAGCATGAATTTTCACGTTTTAATTAACTGCAGTCCATGTTGTGATCAAGTACCATGTTTTACTCTCTGCTTACAGAGATTAAAACATTAAAATGGTTTACCACATTTGGAGATACTAAATTAAAAAAAGGGAGTGCTAACCTAACAATTTGTTTCAGCCATCTCTACCATTTGGCTGAAGTTTGTGGGACAAATTAATCCACTGGATGGCACTGTGACAGGTGGAGGTGTCATACAGCTGTCATCCAGCTAGTGAAGATGTCATACAGTGGTTACCCAGCTAGTGAAGATGTCATACAGCTGCTACCCAGCTAGTGAAGATGTCATACAGCTGCTACCCAGCTAGTGAAGATGTCATACAGCTGTCATCCAGCTAGTGAAGATGTCATACAGCTGTCATCCAGCTAGTGAAGATGTCATACAGTGGTTAACCAGCTAATGAAGATGTCATACAGCTGCTACCCAGCTAGTGAAGATGTCATACAGCTGTTACCCAGCTAGTGAAGATGTCATACAGCTGTTACCCAGCTAGTGAAGATGTCATACAGCTGTCATCCAGCTAGTGAAGATGTCATACAGCTGTCATCCAGCTAGTGAAGATGTCATACAGTGGTTAACCAGCTAATGAAGATGTCATACAGCTGCTACCCAGCTAGTGAAGATGTCATACAGCTGTTACCCAGCTAGTGAAGGTGTCATACAGCTGTTACCCAGCTAGTGAAGATGTCATACAGCTGTCACCCAGCTAGTGAAGATGTCATACAGCTGTCACCCAGCTAGTGAAGATGTCATACAGCGGTTAACCAGCTAATGAAGATGTCATACAGCTGCTAACCAGCTAGTGAAGATGTCATACAGCTGTCATCCAGCTAGTGAAGATGTCATACAGCGGTTAACCAGCTAGTGAAGATGTCATACAGCTGTCATCCAGCTAGTGAAGATGTCATACAGCTGTCATCCAGCTAGTGAAGATGTCATACAGCTGTCATCCAGCTAGTGAAGATGTCATACAGTGGTTAACCAGCTAATGAAGATGTCATACAGCTGCTACCCAGCTAGTGAAGATGTCATACAGCTGCTACCCAGCTAGTGAAGATGTCATACAGCTGTCATCCAGCTAGTGAAGATGTCATACAGCTGTCATCCAGCTAGTGAAGATGTCATACAGTGGTTAACCAGCTAATGAAGATGTCATACAGCTGCTACCCAGCTAGTGAAGATGTCATACAGCTGTTACCCAGCTAGTGAAGATGTCATACAGCTGTTACCCAGCTAGTGAAGATGTCATACAGCTGTTACCCAGCTAGTGAAGATGTCATACAGCTGTTACCCAGCTAGTGAAGATGTCATACAGCTGTTAACCAGCTAGTGAAGATGTCATACAGCTGTACCCAGCTAGTGAAGATGTCATACAGCTGTTACCCAGCTAGTGAAGATGTCATACAGCTGTTACCCAGCTAGTGAAGATGTCATACAGCTGTCATCCAGCTAGTGAAGATGTCATACAGCTGTTACCCAGCTAGTGAAGATGTCATACAGCTGTCATCCAGCTAGTGAAGATGTCATACAGCTGTTACCCAGCTAGTGAAGATGTCATACAGCTGCTACCCAGCTAGTGAAGATGTCATACAGCTGCTACCCAGCTAGTGAAGATGTCATACAGCTGTCATCCAGCTAGTGAAGATGTCATACAGTGGTTAACCAGCTAATGAAGATGTCATACAGCTGCTACCCAGCTAGTGAAGATGTCATACAGCTGTCATCCAGCTAGTGAAGATGTCATACAGCTGTTAACCAGCTAGTGGAGGTGTCATAATAAACTGCTAGTTTCTCTGACTGCTCTGAAAACACATCTCTTTAGACTCGCTTATCCTTAACTCTCCTAAATGTATACAACACCAACTTTTTTCTTCTTGTTGTGATGCAATGAATCATTTAAACCTTTAACTGAGTGAGTCTTAAAGAGCTCAACCTTTGGTGGAGCTAACGGTCTGAAATGCGAACCAAGATCAAAAACCAGGACAAGGTTTTGAGTTATGAGCTGAATTGAATAACATGGTGTTTAGTAATTATTAAAAAACTGTAACAAATCATAGGAATTATTTCATTACCAAGTAGATTTACTTTAATAGAAACATCAATGCCTGGTTTTATGGACATTTTTCTTTCTGATAAACAAAATAAATAACACAGGTGTTTGTTTCAGCGGAAGGAGGAAACGGTCTCCCCTGACTAAAACTCAGCACAATGCAAAAGGAGTGCTGCGCCCTCTGCTGTCTGACAAGCGCATTACGTGACTCTCTGGGTTTCAGCACAATGAAACAGGAGCGCTGCCGCCCTCTGCTGTCTGACAAGCACATTACTCTGGGTTTGCTTTTGAGATTGAATATTGTCACACTTTGAGCGCAGGGGTGCAGGATGAAAATGAAAATGCAGTTTGCTCTGTAGTTCAATGAGATATAACAGTGCTGAATAAGAAAATGAAAATGATTTAATCTTAATTTTATTTCTGACTCAAAAAAGGCAGCTTGACTTTGAAATTAAAAAGCATTTCTGCTATTTCATTTTAATTTTCAAAATTGACATTTCAAAATGAATTTTGGCCACTTTTTACTAAGACATATATTGAAAATTAAATGTTAAATGTTATTTTACTTATCATTTTAATTAAGTTACAAATTGAGCAGTCTCGAAGAAGAAAATGAAAATGCAGTTTGGTTTATTCATTTTAAATTTTATTTATGACTCAAAAAATGGCAGCTTGACTTTGAAATGAAAAAGCATTCCTGCTAAACCATTTTAGTTTTAATTTCGTCTCAATTACTCTGGGTTTGCTTTTGAGATTGAATATTGTCACACTTTGAGCGCAGGGGTGCAGGATGAAAATGAAAATGCAGTTTGCTCTGTAGTTCAATGAGATATAACAGTGCTGAATAAGAAAATGAAAATGATTTAATCTTAATTTTATTTCTGACTCAAAAAAGGCAGCTTGACTTTGAAATTAAAAAGCATTTCTGCTATTTCATTTTAATTTTCAAAATTGACATTTCAAAATGAATTTTGGCCACTTTTTACTTAGACATATATTGAAAATTAAATGTTAAATGTTATTTTACTTATCATTTTAATTAAGTTACAAATTGAGCAGTCTCGAAGAAGAAAATGAAAATGCAGTTTGGTTTATTCATTTTAAATTTTATTTATGACTCAAAAAAGGCAGCTTGACTTTGAAATGAAAAAGCATTCCTGCTAAACCATTTTAGTTTTAAATACGTCCCATAAACGCTTCCATAGCGGCGTATCCACACCTTCTCTTTCAGAAGCGACAGGCGGTCACGTGGTTCACGCAGCAGTTCCAAGCAGCTCGTCGCTGCCAGTCAGTTTGACAGGAACATCTGGTGCAGGTCTCCCAACACGTTATGTAGTTAAAACGTGATATTATGTAGTGAAAACGTGATAAGTTTACATGTAGGATTTACGCAGTATGTTAGGAAGCTGTATGTTTTGTTGTTTTTCCTTATCTGAGTTGTGTTTTCATGTATATCATTTCTTTTTGTTTTTCTGTCTCTATTTTTCTATCTTAACAATTATCGGAGCACAAGCACAAGGGTTCACATACGTCTCTATATATCCATACATTTACTTCATAAATGAAAACTTCCCTGATTCATTAAAAAAAAAGAGCACTTACTCTATTTAAAAATAATATATAATTAATCATTAAAGGTACTATCTGCGATTTCTGCAAAGCCCTGAAACTTAGAAAAATTTTGAACAGAGACCGTTCTCCCTCCTCCCCCTTGCACTCTGGGTGACCTGCAACTCCGCCTCCTTAGCTCCTCCTCCACAGCTTGGCTGTCTCGTGAACGCGCATGCTTGTAAACACAGTTGTAATGGCGTCGGCTCAGTCAAAACACCGGTAAGGATAGACTATTTGCTTCTCAAATCTTTGCGTATTTGTAATAAAGTATCGTAAATTATGTATAACCCTTTCAATAAGTTATGTGTAGCTCTTACTTTGTGTTACATTTTATCTGTGTTATGCAGTTTTGAAACATTGTCGATGGGCTTCCGATGAGGATTTTACACCCAGAGGTGTACTTCTACGTCCGAAGAAGAGGAACCCAGGAACACAGGATGTTCTCATAGTCACCATGTTTTCATGCAAACATTAAAATGATGATTGGATGAACAGTACTGTTGCTTTGTCTTATTCTTCATGAACATGCAGTGAAATAATTTTCTATTTGAAAGAACACAGCGACAAAATCTTTTTTATTTATTTATTTAGACAATAAATACACAAAAAACCTAAATAAATATGTGACAAGGATCATCAAACCGTTACATAACGCAGACTTAAATAACCATAAATAAAGCACTGAGCATCCACCCTGATGTTAAATACTCTGTTGTGTACTTAGTTTGATTTAAATAACTTTTTAATAAAACTGGACAGAAATTAAACAGAACTTAATTAACTCCAAATTCTTCCAAACCTGCAGCCTTCAGGGCAACAGAACAGCAAGCAGGGCCCAGGTGACTGATCTGGTCTTCACTTAAGTGGGTCAGGTCAGTAAATATGTGCAGCTTCTCCAGATTGTCAGCTTGTCCAAACATCTAAAGTCCATAGAGAACCACCTGATCTCCACTCTTTCATTTGTGTATATATATAATATATATATATATATATATATATATATATATATATATATATATATATATATATATATATATATATATATATATATATATATATATATAAATATATGTATATATACTGTATATATACTGTATATATATATATAGTTATAAATATAGGTATCTATATAAATAAATAACTATATTTATAACTACTGTATATATACTATATATATACTGTATATCTATATATCTATGTATATATATCTATATA
>JBBPBX010067304.1:0-19439 GCA_038048925.1 Garcialebias charrua
AAAACCTGCAGTGAGAACATCCAAGAAGTGGAGCAGTGAAGCGGAGGAGGAGCTGCGTGCATGTTTTGAAACCACGGATTGGGATATGTTCAAGGACTCCACAGAGAGTTTAGATGAGTACACAGACACTGTGACGTCATATATACACTTCTGTGAAGATAGCATCATTCCATCACGAACCAGAGTCATTTTTAATAATGATAAACCCTGGTTCACACCCAAACTCAGACGGCTCCGTCAGCAGAAGGAGGCTGCTTTCAGGGAGGGAGATAAAGAGAGCTACAGACATGCAAAGTATGGATTTAGCAGGGAGGTGTCAAAGGCGAAATCCAGGTACAACAAACGCCTGGAGCAGCAATTCTCTGCAAATGACTCTGCCACAGTTTGGAGGGGCTTGAAAGAGATCACAAATTATAAGCCCAGATCGCCTCACTCCACAGATGACATCAAACTGGCTAATGACCTCAACAACTTCTATTCACGCTTTGAAACAAAGGACTCACATTCCTCTACCCCCCACACCACTCAGTGTTTAAACACCTTGGAGATCCCCCCACCCCCTGCTGCTTTCACAGCCACAGAGGGGGAGGTGAACAGGCTTTTCAAAGGGTTGAACACACACAAATCTGCAGGCCCTGATCATGTGACTCCTTCCACCCTGAGGAAGTGTGCTAATGAGTTAGCACCTGTATTTACAGGAATCTTCAACTCTTCCCTGGAGTCATGTCATGTACCAGCCTGTTTCAAGTCCTCCATCATCGTCCCTGTCCCCAAAAAGCCACGCATCACGGGACTGAACGACTACAGACCTGTGGCTCTCACATCTGTAGTCATGAAAACCTTTGAACGTCTGGTTTTATCCCACCTCAAGTCTATCAGCAACCCCCTCCTTGACCCTCTGCAGTTCGCCTACAGAGCTAACAGGTCTGTAGATGACGCCATAAACCTGGCCCTCCACTCCATCCTGCAGCATCTGGACTCCCCAGGAACCTATGCTAGGATCCTGTTTGTGGACTTCAGCTCTGCATTCAACACCATCCTTCCTGCTTTGCTCCAAGACAAGCTTTCTCTGCTCGGTGTACCTGACGCCACCTGCAGGTGGATCACTGACTTCCTGACAGACCGGAGTCAGCGCGTGCGGCTGGGGAAAGCTGTCTCGGACACTCAGACCATAAGCACAGGTTCACCACAAGGATGTGTCCTTTCCCCTCTGCTCTTCTCCCTGTACACCAACTGCTGCACCTCCAGCCATGACTCCGTAAAACTTATTAAGTTTGCGGACGACACCACCCTCATCGGGCTCATCTCGGATGATGATGAGTCTGCGTACAGGAGAGAGGTGGGCCGGCTGGTGACCTGGTGCAGCAACAACAACCTGGAGCTCAACGCCCAGAAGACAGTGGAGATGATTGTGGACTTCAGGAAAGACAGAGCCCCTCTGCCCCCCATCACCTTTAACAACACCCCCATCATCATTGGGGACTGCTACCGGTTCCTCGGCACCACCATCACCCAGGACCTCAAGTGGGAGCCAACCATCAGCTCCCTCATCAAAAAGGCTCAGCAGAGGATGTACTTCCTGCGACAGCTGAGGAAGGCCAAGCTGCCGGCCAAGCTGATGGTGCAGTTCTACACGGCCATCATCGAGTCCATTCTCAGCGCGTCCATCACAGTGTGGTACGCCGGGGCCACTGTCAGGGACAGACACAGACTGCAGCGCATTGTGCGCTCTGCTGAGAAGGTAATCGGCTGTAGTCTCCCATCTCTCCATGACCTGTACGTCTCCAGGACTGTGAGGCGAGCAGGTCGGATCACAGCTGACCCTTCTCACCCTGCATACAGTCTGTTCGAACCACTCCCCTCAGGCAGGAGGCTTCGGTCAATTGGGACCAGAACCTCCCGCCATAAAAACAGTTTCTTCCCCTCTGCTGTCAGACTCTTGAACACTCATAACCATACTACCTCATAATAATAATAATAATAATAATTAATTCAATTTATAACGCACTTTTCATTACTGAAAATCTCAAAGTGCTACACATATATTGAATGCTACACACATTCATAAACCGGTGGCGGCAGACTACCATGCAAGGTGCTTTCCAGTCCTACCGGGAGCAACTCAGGGTTAAGTGTCTTGCCCAAGGACACAACGACACATGGTGCGGGTCCCGGGAGTCGAACCGCCAACTTTCCGATCGGGAGACGACTGCCATTACCACTACACCACAGCCGCCCTTGGTCGCTGTATTTTGTATTTGTTCTTTGTATTTTGATTGGGAATCACTGTATCACTGTATTTTGATTGCACCACTCTAATTGCGCTGTTTCTTAGTAGTTTTTGTTCACTGAATATTGTATTGATTGTATTGATGTTTTATGGTCTATGTTTTTTGTGTCTTATGTTTTTATATTTTATGCACCGTTATGCCGAAGCAAATTCCTAGTCTGTGAATCTTGTTCATTGACAATGGCGATAATAAACTGAATCTGAATCTGAATCTGAAAAAAAGCATCAAATGCCTCAAAAAAACTGTTTCCATTTTACAAATGGTAATCTTGAAAACCAGAAACCAGACGTTTGTTCATTCATTCAAAACATACATTTAAAACACGTAGGTTGCTCACTTAACACACTACTGCTGCTTGTCGCCGTTACCAGCGCCACACTCCTTTTCAGCTTTTCTGATGCGATACTTCAAGATACGCATCAAAAACCTTGATGGAAACGTGGCCACTGTTCCACCTAACCGTGTGTGTGTGTGTGTGTTTGTGTTTGTGTGTGTGTGTGTATGCGTGTGTCTGTGCGTGTGTCTCCCCTGGTGGTATATCCACCCACTGAAACTCACTTGCTGAAACTCACTTGCTGAAACTCACTTTTCCACACAACTACTGGCAATTCCCACTGCCCCACTCCCACTTGAGCTACGCCAGATTACTGAACTTGGCCCTTTTAAATCAAAGCTTAAGAGTTTTTTATTCAAACTAGCTTTTAATAATTAAATATGTGGTGACATTTCTGGTTTTATTTTTGTTTTTATGTTGTGTTTTTCTTGATTTTTAATCTGTCTTTTTAAGTACTGCACTGTTTTTTTGTTAAGCACTTTGGTCACCACCACCGTGGTTGTGTAAAGTGCTATATAAATGAATAAATGAAATGAAATTCCCAAAATTCCTTTCAGTCAACACACTCCTCTGCCAAGCATCTCTGACTGTCAATATCTGTCAATCTCATGTCACCTCCACAACTCAAACTTGCCTTAAGGCACGAAACCAGTTTGTTGCGTTTTGTTTCTCCCAAAAACTCAAATTACCAGTTTTTAGCTCGGACAGCTTCACCAAACAGAATACTAGTTTCAGTTCAGAATAGCTTGGCAACAAGCATTCTTCCTTTAAAGTAACTTTGCAGCTTTTCTATGTATTCATGAGTAAACAGAAAGCATTTAATAAATCACAAACAGAGCAAACATGAGCTTCTTCTTTTGTGTCAAAACTTATGTTGGGATTGTCTGTGGTTAGTCATGGTGGATAGCCACCTCTAGAATTAGAATTGTTCCCTGTAACAGGAAAACTGCCTGTGCGTGCAGAACGTCCTCCATGTTGTTGAGAGAAAGGTTCTAGACAATTTCGCGCAAAATGGCAGACTATATTGCAATTCCAGCAATTATAGTAAACATTTTGTTGTGGTGAACGGAAAGACTGTGGTCTAGAACTGTTAACACCACAGCCTCTTTGTTTCCTACATCCACTTCTGTAATTAGGTGTCATTGGGGCAGTGTAGCAAATTTCTGAGTTTGCTAATGGAATTGTAGTACTAACTACCCTTTTCACTTCCTCAAAGGTCCATGGTCGAAGGGCCAGGGCAAATTGAGGAGCACCATCAGCACTTCCAGCTGGGTTCATAACTTTTATGAGGGGGAAGATGTCAGAAGGACCAGTTTGGTCAGAGTGTGTGACCTGTGTGGTCCCTGATGTGTCAGCTAGGGCTTCTGCCTGAGGCTTGGTCACCGCCTGGCTGGCTGGGTGTGTCCGTAGAGACTTGTTTGTGTCTGTCAACTGGTTGACAGGACGAAGACTTTCAGGTGTGTTCATAGCTGCAGGCACTTTCATGTGGGAGGTAACTGACCGATCTGGTTTTATTTACCCCTGGCTAAGTCTTGCTGCTACCCATTTTTGTTGTGTTTTCTACGTTGTGTTTTTTATTAATATATTTGTGTGGACAATATCAACTGGAAATGTTTCAAACGAACTTTCTAGCGCCCCCTGGATGTCAGGCTTCTAGGTATTTCAGAGGGAAATCCCCAGACCGCTTCTAAGCTCGAGGGCAAAAGAAATTTTAGACCCAGTAATATTGTCCACCTAAAATCCTAATAGAAGCTTGTAAGAGCCGTTATCGTGATTCTTAGTTATCACTGCCAGGTATCCGAATCACAGTAATGCTCCAACGTACCTCTCATTCATTCATGTGTTCATTCATACTCACGTACACAAAACAATTTTAAAACAATCTGCGCATCTAAAACGTCATCTTTCAGCTGAAATCGCACTTGTACCCAAATTGTACATTCAAATATCTCCGAATACAGATAGGAAAGAAAAAGAATCCCAAAAGTAACGCATTTTAAATTCACTATTCCTTCCTTGAGCCTCACTTTTATACTCAATAAAGCTATTGGAAAAAATTAGTTTCACTGCTTAAATTTTCCTCACTTTTATTTTTAAAGGTCTTGAAATCTATCGTTAATACTCGTGTACAAATCATAGTTATTAACTTTGAAAAATAGAAATCTTACTTAAATTAGAAGTTCTTTGCTCAGCTTTTAACTACCTGTAGTTCTGTCCTATTTTTTCTATATACAAGGAATTCCTGTTTATACTCACTTTCTTGTCAAATGTGTGATGTTCGTGTAGACGTCGTCAAACTGTTTACGACGATAGTCCAAGTCAGGCCTAAAAAGCTGGCCTGGAATGGGAACGATCGTCCCTCCAGGGCTGTCAGGTATGTCGTGCATGGGCTTCAGCTGCCTTCATCGGACTCTCGTCGCAGAACAGGAATGAGGAACATCCCGGGTGCACGGTACCAGAAATGATGGGTTTTCTCAAACCAAACCCTGCAGCAACTTTTCTACTAAAAAGGAATCACACACATGACAAGAGTTAACAGTGGTATATTTAACTTTGCAAAGTGGAACTTGTCTCCGTATGAGACAAGCCCACATTGAATCGTTCACAGTCAGCTTTTATACATTTTGGTAGTTGGTGGAAAAACAGGTTGGACAATTTTCACACAATGGCTCTTGGTCAGTTTTGGCCAAACTCAGGACCAACAAGTTCTGAAACAAAGGAAACATTCTTTGGTACTTCTGTTATTTCAGTAAACAGCATTGTTGTGTAAGACAACTATCTCTCAGGGAGTGACTAGATGTTTCATGTTATGATATTATAAGTTTTAGATGATAATCATAAAAATACCCTTAACAGTGCCTATTATATATTTTAATCTTCTTTTCATTTTGCTAATTCTGTGGGAGTCACCTGGTACAAGAAGGTTTTTTTTGTGGTGTGGTACCATTTGGCCATAAGGATAAGTTTTCTAGTGACTCCTTTTGGAGTCTGCACAGTCCCTTCATTTGGGGAAGGGCCAAGTGCAAGTAACGGGAGTGGGGGGAATGGTTTTATATGTTTACCTTTTTTTTCCTCCCTGGGAGGGATTGGGAAGGATGGCAATATTTTTCAACCTTTATTATAAACAACAGGTCACATGTCTGTTGATTTGAAAGCTCCCTCAACATTATCTGCTGTTAGATTCCTAAGTTGGAATGTTAAAGGTCTGAACAATCCAGTGAAACGGTCTAAAATATTTTCTCACATGAAACGTCTGAACCCAGACATAATATTCCTACAGAAAACATCTACAAAATTCAAATCAGGTCTGGCTTGAATATCCATGGATTGGGGAGATTTACCATTCGAGCTTCAACTCAAAAGCCAGAGGAGTTGCCATACTATTTAATAAGAATATTCATTTTATAGCATCAAAAATAGTGAAGGATACAAATGGCATATTTCTTATAATTGCGGGCTCTCTGTTCCACACCCCTGTTTTATTAGTGAACATTTATGCACCAAACTTTGATAATCCAGATTTTATAAACAATCTATTTGTAACATATTACTTGTCAGTTTTTCTGACTGTGTAATATTCCAAAATGAAAGTTTGGGCAGAATTTATCTGACCCAAATTCTTAGCATTTAATTTTAAATGAGTTCTCTCTTTTTAGGAGTTCAGCCAATAAATTGTGAGTGACGAAATTTAATTGACAGTAAACGTTACTTATGTTGAAACAGCAGAACTGAATCATTTAATAACAAATCAATAAATTACATCACATGAGGATAAAAATTGGGTCTGATTATTCTTTCATATACAACTACTGTGGGCAGATTTCAATTTAAAAACAACAGACAAGTAAAGCCATACCTAACCCTAGCCAGACTTATACTACAAGCACATTACTTAGAGTTTCTGGCTTCAGAAAATATAAGGAGAAAGTCTAGGAGGAGTAGGAGAGCAGAAATTGAAGTAAAAGTTGTCTAAAGAATCTGTAACCAGCATTGCACATCCTCTGTTGACATCAGCTCGACCTGGTCCAGTCCAAGTTTGTAAACAAACAGCACTCTTTACCTTTGAAGTCTTCTTCTGGTAAGAGGGGTTTCCAGACGATGGACAGAGACAGTTTGTTCATCCCGCTCTTTCCAACAGCAGGTCGTCGGTTTGCTCACACTGTCTGTGTATGTCGGCCTCAACTCAGTCAAGAGTGATGACGATGGGTTCTGGTTCAGCTTTTCAGCATAAACATTCTTCAGGAGGAATTCTTACTCAAGATGGAGCTTTTTACAGCTGTAAGTGAACTTATAACAGGCGTGTTATAAGTCCTTTACTGGTTACGTAGACCTTTGGCTTAATGGTCAGACGTACCAGTAGAAAAGGAGAAAGGCTTTCATCTCTACTTTCTCACCAGAAACTGACCCCGGACAGGAAGTGGGGCCTTTTAAGAAAAGGGGGTTGACTCAGCTAAATCCATCTGCTCATAGGTTGTTTCACCCGAGAATGGGAGGGATTCTGCAGGTCAGAGAGCTGAAAATGTGAAGGCCATTTCAGGATAGGAGAACAAGATTATGTTCAGAACGAAAGACACCAGTCTCCAGTTATACAGATAACTTGATTTAGACTTTTATTCACATGTTAACATTTCTAAACAAAATCTAGAAAGTGCAACTTGACATATTTTCAACTTTACCATAGTTCTTTTGACTCATATGAAGAAGTGATCACATTGGTACAGCATACTGAAAAATAACATTGTTCATATGAATAACAGTAGGTTATACTTTGATTATATCTGAATAAAACAAAGTAAAAATGAAGAAAGTCTCTTATGAAATAATGTGTTTTGATTCAAATCAATGTAATAAATCTATTACTGTCCCTTCGGGAATAACTCCCAAAAAGTTCATTACTGAGAGCGATCAGAGAAGTGTTTCCAAGGTGGTTGTATCACTACATATTTAGCACGCTTCCGTATCTTGACACTCATTTGTTAATTCTAGCTGGGGACCTGAATTGTGTAATGAACTCATCATTAGATCGCTCTTCATCTCGGTCCTTTACACAGTCTAATATGTCTAAATCTATTTTGGATTTTGTGTCCCAAAATTGATTTGTAGATCCATGGAGGGCACGGAATCCACTAACAAAGACCTATTCTTTTTACTCTCAGGTACACCAATCCTATTCCCATATATATATTATTTGTTGACAGCTCTTTAATGCAAAGAGTCACATTCTCTGAATACTATCCGATTGTTATTTCAGACCATTCTCCTCTAAGCATTTATATAAACTTTATAAATAAACCCCGTTCTAGTCCTCATTGGAGATTTAATAGTCTCCTGTTATCAGATGAGCCATTTAATACATTCATCTTATCAGCAACTGATGATTTCCTAACGTTCAATAAGAGCGATACAATTTCTCCCTCACTATTATGGGAAACATTAAAAGCCTATATTCGTGGTCAGATTATTTCTTTTTCAGCTAATGTCAATAAAAATCTACGCACTAAGATATCAGAAATATCAACAAAAATTCAGAATATTGACAGGCAAAATGCTGTTAATCCGTCACACGATTTGCTGAAACAGCGACAGGATCTTCAAATGGAACTTGATCTTTTAACAACATCTGATGCGGAGCGTCTCTTGATTCGATCTCGAGCCACTTATTAGGAGGATTGGGAAAAAACAAGTAGACTTTTGGCACATCAATTGAAACAAAAGCCTGGCTCTCGCACAATATCGCAAATCAAGGATCGGTCGGGCAACCTCGTTTCAGACCCTGTCTCCATTAGTGACACCTTTAAAAAATTCTACTGCGATCTGTATAAATCTGAACTACAAGCAGACTCAAATGAGCTACTTGCCTTTCTTCAGAATATTGACATGCCTAGGATAGACAAATTGAATTCTGATCAACTTGAGGCTCCCATTAAATTAGAAGAAATATTTGCGTCAATTAAGAACATGAAAATTGGTAAAACACCTGGCTCAGATGGTTTCTCTGCCGAATTTTTCAAAAAATTTAAAGATAAGATAGCCCTTCTTTTTCTTGAGGTTTATAATGAGTCACTCGGGCGTGGCCTGCTGTCTCCCACCTTGACTCAGGCTTCAATCTCTCTCCTGTTGAAGAAGGATAAGGATCCTATTCTTGTGAGTCTTATAGACCCCTTTCACTCTTGAATGTGGATTTTAAGATTTTATCTTAAGTACTCGCAACTCGGCTTGAGACAGTTCTCCCTCTGATTATTTCACAAGAACAGAATGGATTCATCAAAGGTCGCCAGTTGTTTTTTAATACTCGTACACTATTGAACACACTTTTTTCAACTAATTCCTCCAAGTCTCCTGAAGTGATAATTTCACTTAACGCCGAGAAAGCTTTTGATCGAGTGGAATGGGAGTATCTCTTGCCGCACTTAATAGGTTTGGTTCTGGAGAGAGGTTTGTGTCCTGGATCAAGCTACTTTATACATCTCCTCAAGCATGTATTCTCACTAATTCCGTCCAATCTGATTATATTCCGGTGGGACGTGGTACTAGACAGGGTTGCCCTCTTTCCCCCATATTGTTTGCATTAGACATTGAACCTCTTTCTGTTGCCCTAAGATCCTTCTCTTCTTTTCATGGAATCATCCACTCTGGTGTCGAGCTTAAACTATCCTTATATGCAAACAACCTTCTCCTGTATGTTTCTGACCCTTTATGTAGTCTTCCCCCAATTTTAAATACTCTGGAAAATTTTGGATCATATTCTGGCTATAAAACTAATTCACTTAAAAGTGAATACTACCCAGTGAATTTGTTAGCTTTAAAGCTTAGGCCTTCTGATATCCCTTTTAGGCTCAGTCCCTTGGGATTTAGGTACTTGGGAATTAATATTACACGTACTCTGCCCTCAATGTTTTCTCAGAATTATGTCCCACTAGTCTCCCAAATTGCATCAGACTTTCAGAGGTGGAACTCTCTTCCTCTTTCACTGATTGGCAGGAATAATATTTTCAAAATGAATGTGCTACCTAGACTTCTGTTTTTATATCAAAATATCCCTTTGTTTTTGCCCAAACAGTTCTTCAGTTCCCTGGATCAGATGGTCTCCTCCTTTTTGTGTAATGGAAAGGCCCCCAGAATGAGACTTTCTTTATTACAACAGTTCACCACAAATGGTGGTCTTTCTCTACCCAATTTTACAATGTATTACTGGTCCTCACATATCCATAAACTGACTTATTGGTTAAATTCGCCTGATCTGATTTGGTGTAAACTTGAAATTCAATCAATTTTTGCATCTTTTTCACCTGCCTCAATTATTGATTCATCATTACCAATTATACTATCCTCTGTTACTACAAATATAGTGCTCTCTACACTCAGGATCTGGTCACAATTTAGGTCCCACTTTAAATTTGCATCACCCTCTAATAAAATGCTGTTATTAAAGAATCACATTTTTTCTCAAGCATCCACTAATGCTACCTACAAAATTTGCCATGAGAGAGGTATTAGAACAATGAGAGACCTTTATGAAAATGGTTTATTTCTTAGTTTTCCAGAATTGTCTTCTAAATGTAATCTACCACTTCACATTTGTTTCTTTATTTCTAAATTAGACATTGCGTTTCATCACGGTTTCCAAATTTTCCGACTCTGCCTACTGACCCACCATGGGTCGAACTCCTAGTTATGAAGCCCAACCTGAAATCTCTTCTTTCTACTATTTATGGAAAACATGACAATTGAGTCCGACACATCGGGCAAAACCAGAAATGCATGGGAACGTGAATTGGATGTTGAACTGTCAGATTCATGGTGGGATAAAGTTATTCTCAGCATACGCCAAAGTACACCATGTGCCAGACAACAGTTAATACAGTTTAAACTTAAAGTAATAAATACAGTACACTTCTCAAAATCCCGTCTATCTAAAATTGTCCCTTCAATTCCAGACAAGTGTGATAGATGTCAGGCTTTACCTTGCGACTTAAGTCATATGTTTTTCTTCTACCCAAACTTGCAAGGGTTTTGGAAATATGTCTTCTCCATACTCTCAGGAGTTTTTAGGATCCAGATTCAAAATGATCCACTAATTGCCATTTTTGGAGTTCCAGGAACCACACTTAATCTATCCTGCCAGCAGTGGGAGGTCCTGGCCTTTTGTTCTCTTATCGCCAGGCGCTATATTTTGCTCGCCTGGAAATCTCACACACCTACATCCACATTACACTGGCTTAATATTGTAAGATCATTCTTAAAGATGTAAAAAAAATTAACAGTGAAAGGTAGTTCAGAAAAAAATTACTTATAAGTGGGCACCCTTTGTGTCATATGTAAAATATCTGCCTTCATAATACCATACCATACCATACCAACTTTATTTATAGAGCACTTTATACACCCAACAGGACCAAAGTGTTGTACACACAATCATAAAATAGAATCAGAATCAGGTTTATTGGCCAAGTATGTTGACACACACAAGGAATTTGTTTCCGGCTGTTCGTGTCTCTCCAGAAAATGTCTCTCTAAGGAATGCTAAAAAGAATGCTAAAAAGAAATGCTAAAAAAAAGCTAAAACATTTTTTTTTAGTATTGACACTATACAGATACTTTACATATAACACAAATAATACACAATATACAGAAAGATTCACATCACATGAGGGTTGTGAATGAGTTGGGGGTCACGCTGATTGATGTCTGATGATCAGCTGTTTATAATGGTGATGGCCTGGGGGAAGAAACTGTTCTTGTGTCTGACATTCTTAGTGGACAGAGATCTGTAACGTCTGCCAGACGGGAGGAGTTGGAACATGTTGTGACCTGGGTGTGTGGAGTCTGTGATGATTTTTCCTGCCCGTTTCCTGGTTCTTGCATGATACAAGTCCTGAATGGAGGGTAGTGAAGCCCTGATTACTTTCTCAGCCATCCTCACTGTAGCCTGTTTCTGTCCTGCCTTGTGGCTACTCCAAACCAGACTGTGATGGATGTACACAGGATGGACTCAATGACTGCAATGTAGAACTGGATCAGCAGCTCCAGAGGTAGGTCCAGCTTCCTCAACTGGCATAGGAAGTACAGTCTTTGCTGGACTTTTTGAGGATGGAGGAGATGTTAGGCTCCCACTTCAGGTCATGTGAGATGGTGGTTCCCAGGAACCTGAAGGACTCTACCGTAGACATGGGGCTGTTAAAGATTTTGAGGGGCAGAAGTTCTGGGGGGTGTCTCCTGAAGTCCACTCTCATCTCTACTGTCTTCAGTATGTTCAGCTCCAGTTTGTTCAGGCTGCACCAGGACATCAGTCATTCCACCTCCTGTCGGTATGCAGACTCGTTGTCATCACTGATAAGTCCAATGACTGTAGTGTCATCTGCGGACTTTAGGAGTTTAACAGACGGGTCATTAGAGGTGCAGTCATTGGTGTATAGAGAGAAGAGCAGTGGAGAGAGCACACAACCCTAAGGGTAACCAATGCTGATGGACTATGAGGAGGACATGATTTTCCCAAACTGTACCTGCTATGTCCTACCTGTTAGGAAGCTGGTGAACCACTGACACATGGCAGGAGAAACAGTGAGCTGGGAGAGTTTGGTGGAGAGAATGACTGGGACAATAGTGTTAAATGCTGAACTGAAATCAAGAAACAGGATTCTTGCATAAGTCCCCGGGTGGTCTAGATGCTGCAAGATGAAATGCAGTCCCATCATCCACTGACCTATTTGCCTGGTAGGTAAACTGCAGGGGGTCTAGCAGATGTCCAGTGATGTCCTTCAGGTGGGTCAGGACCAGCCGTTCAAAGGACTTCATGACCACAGACGTTAAGGCGATGGGCCTGTAGTCATTCAGTCCTTTGATAGAGGGTTTCTTTGGGACTGGAATGAAGGTGGAGCGTTTGAAGCAGGAAGGAACTTCACATAGCTCCAGAGATTTGTTGAATATATTTGTGAAGATTGGAGCCAGTTGTTCAGCACAGATCTTAAGGCAGGAAGGTGAGACACCATCTGGTCCTGGTGCTTTTCTGATCTTTTGTTTCTGGAACAATCAGCTCACATCAGCTTCACATATCTGGAGTGCAACTTGAGTGGTGGGGGGAGGGAGAGACAGAGGGGGTGTTGATGGAGGTGTGATGTTAGATGCTGATGTGGGTTGTGGAGGTGTGAATGTGTTCTTCTCAAACCTACAATAGAAGCTGTTCAGGTCGTCAGTAAGCGCTTTGTTAGCCTCGGCAGCGGGGGATGGTCTTCTGTAGTTCGTGAGGTGCTGTAGGCATCTCCACACTGAAACAGGGTCATTGGCTGAGAGCTGACTTCTCATCTTTTCAGAGTAGCATTTTTTTGCCACTCTGATCTCCCTGGTCAATGCGTTCCTGGTCTTTTTGTACAGAGCTCTGTCCCCGCTCCTGTAGGCCTCTGCTTTAGCCTGACAAAGCTGGCTGAGCTTGTTTGTGAACCATGGCTTTGTTATTGCCGAATGAGCGGTAGGTTTTTGTTGGAACACAGAGATCTTCACAAAAACTAATGTAGGATGTGACAGTGTCCGTCACATCATCCAGGTTGTCCATAGCAGCTTCAAAAACACTCCAGTCAGTGAAGTCAAAGCAGTCGTGTAGGTCTTGTTTTGCTTCTCTCGTCCACTTTTTCACTGTTTTCACTACAGGCTTTACAGTTTTCAGTTTCTGCCTGTAGGTTGGAATAAGATGAACCAAACAGTGGTCAGAGTGACCCAGGGCTGCATGAGGAACAGAGCAATAAGCATCTTTCAGGACAGTGTAGCAGTGATCCAGTGTGTTGTCATCCTTGGTGGGACAATTAACATGTTGTTTATATTTTGGAAGCTCGTGGCTAAGTTTAGCTCTGTTAAAATCACCAAGTATGATGAACAGTAGCTTAAGTACTAACATTATTTTGTAGTTAGCTAAGAGTGTCTACTTTGTTGACCAACAGGATATTCTATCAGTAAAGTCATGGAGTTGGTAAATGAAGATAATACATGTATGCTGCCGTGTCAAACTGACCTCCTAGTGGTGAGACTGCAGGTATCAGATGTGTAAATGAGACCAAAAATGTATCTTGACAGTCACAGTCGGTAAGAATTGTCGAGAAGAGTGAGTTTATTATGGACTCAAAACCAGCAAAAATTAATCAGTACAGGAAAACTTATGGAATGAAGTACAAAATATATTAATGACAGTTGTCGAGGCAGAAACATGTCTGGACTTGTCTGGACTGGCCCGGACTTGCCTATTATGTAACTTCAGTTATCTCATCTGTTATGAATGTGTGCACAGAAAGAGTGGCAGGAAAGAAGGCCCACTTAGACACACACACACACACACACACACACACACATACAGACGCACACTCACACAAAAACATGCAGAGAAGTGCAGAATGAGGACTGCAAAAGGAGCAGAAAAGAGTGGTTGTTTAAAACCTTAGAAAAGCCTGTAACATCTGAGTGTTGGAAACTGTAGTTATGAGGTTAAGATAAATAAGAGAAGTTAACTGTGTCTTAAAGTTTAACCGTTAAGAGTTGTGAAAGTCATGAAGAAAGTCACTTCCCAAAAGCAAGCAACCACACTCTCAAATTCACACACGAACATTCCTGAACTGCAGCAGAGGGCAGAAGGGAGAAACATGATGCCAAAGACTTGTTCTAACTTTAAAATGTTTTTATCTGAACTTGGTTTAACCTTGATTGGTTTTTATAGTAACTTGTTCTAATCAACACGATCATGAGATATATGATTTTTACCAATAATCATGGTAGATGTGTTTTAACTAAAATAATCAAGTGAGATGTGTTTTACTTAATGTAATCAAGTGAGATATGGTTGTAACCAATATAATCATTTAATATGTGATGTTATTATGATGAAGAATTAATCATTTTTATAATAGCAATTGTAATGATGTGTTACTATGTTTCAAAGATGGTTTTGTGACAAAAGTGGTCTCTTGCAAAACACACATGTTGAAAAGTATAACTTGCAAACACTTTACTGGAAAAAGTGATGCAACTAACTGACCAGAGTTGTGTCAACCTCCGGCCCTGGTGAATCATTCAGCCTCGAGCAAAAAGAGCAAATCTATTTCCTAATAAGGGAACATGTAGCTTCGAGCAGAAATAGAGCAGAACTGCAGCTTTGCCCAGAGATTGACAAAGCAAGCAGACACAGGCCAATCACAGACTAGCTATCCCCCTCCTCCTAGGGAGAAGGCGGGACTAAGATTTATATTTAACCACCCTGTTACGACAGGACGAGGCTGTTCGAGTAACTGGAGCTGACCTGCTCCACTGAAGACCCAAAGCGTGGTTCAGATCGACTCCGTGCTGACAGGAGGAAGCAAGCGTCCTGGGGAGAGACTTCTTTTCTTTCATTCTCAAGCTTTGAGGAAGGACTGGATAGTTTTTACCCAGACAGCCAGGACGATGCAAAACTTGTTTCTTCAGATCAGACCAGCAGGGAGTCAGAGGTGAGCTTCAGTCCCCAGGGACTGGAGAGATTGCTACAGGTTTTCCCTCTCGGTCTCCAGAGACTTTGAGGAGGAAAGGGATGCCTGCTAGACACTTTCCTGAACCCGGTTTTCAGCTAGATTTAAATCAAATTAAATTAAATGCGGATAGAGCGGAAGCAAATAGACAGTTCAATTATCTTAGAGACTTAATTGCTCGAGGTTGTTTGATAATACGGAGGGCTCTGGGGAGATACATCCATTGGGTAAGATTTTAAGCAAAACTCTAATCCCTGATCCCTAAGGTCAGGAGAGATGTGTGATTGCATAAGACCACTCTAACTCTGATTCTTAAAATCAGATGAGATGGAAATGTGAGAGTGTACTCTAAACTCTAGCTCATAAAGCTGGATGAGGAATTTTCTTATGATTAATCGCTCTAATTCTGGTCCATAAGACTGGATGGGTATTGGGAGTGTTAACTGAGTGACATCAATGAGACGACCCTCCGAGCCTCTCCAGCCTGGACTCCAGAAAAGAACCTTCCTCAAGGACTCCCTGCAGACCGAGCAGCTTAACATCGAGTCTTAAGATTGTTTGGTGAATTAATACTTTTCCTTTACCTATAATCGTAATAATTAATTGTACTGTTATGCTGTAACGCTGATCCTTCCCTGCAAAATAATTAATTAAAATAAACAAAACGTAAAATTCTTGACTTTTATTCATCACACACTTGTCCACGGAAATGTAAGTTTGGTTCACAAAGATAACATCAAATATTAGGAGGTTTTTAAAGGTTAAGCATTAGCCCAAAGGTTATATAAAAACAATACCCCAGGGTCCGATCTCCTGGACCCTAAAATTAACTGGATCAGTAACAATAGCGAGCTTAAACACGGGAGAAGCCTCCGTTAACACGAGTTGCCTTGTACTAAACCCTCCGGTCCCCGGCTGCTGAGGTGGAGGGAGGAGCAAGGTGAAAAAGGGGTGTGGCTTGTGGAAGCTAGGAGGTGAATAGTCCAGATGAATTCTCCCATCGACAGCCTTCAGTCGGAAGCTGTCCCAGGTAGTTCAAGGTAATACCCAAACTCTGGGACCGGTTCAATAGACCCTGTTAGCAGGTAGGCTGCAGTGAGGGCATGTCACGCACCTTGTGATTACCTCGCTGATTATTCAGATAAGCAAACAATATATACATATATGCATTTACATGTTTAAATGCATTTGCATATACATGTATATATGCACTTACATATACATGTATATATGCACTTACATATACATGTATATATGCACTTATATATACATGTAATAGGCATGTAGATATAACATGTTCAACTGAAATTGTGTGTGTTTGTGTATGTGACTGTTTTATGGTTTCTAAGGACAGTGTTTTGTCAGGACAGTAATGAGCTGTAATCTGATTGTCTGTTTATAGCGTATGACGGTCCTAACCAAACACTGTCCTTAAAAACCACATGTATTAACATGTATATGTCTCTGTATAGTATATGCATATGCATATATATACATGTATATGTATATGCATATGTACATATATGCATATTCATGTATATATACATATATGCATTTACATTTTTATATGCATTTGCATTTACATGTATATATGCACTTACATATTCATGTATATATGCACTTACATATTCATGTATATATGCACTTACATATACATGTATTAATGCACTTATATATACGTATATATGCACTTATATATACATGTAATAGGCATGTAAATATAACATGTTCAACTGAAATTGTATGTGTTTGTGTGTGTGACTGTTTTGTGGTTTCTAAGGACAGTGTTTTGTCAGGACAGTAATGAGCTGTAATCTGATTGTCTGATTATAGCGTATGGCTGTCCTAACACTGTCCTAACACAACCACTGTCCATTAAAACCACAAAACAGTCACATACACAAACACACACAATTTCAGTTGAACATGCTATATTTACATGTATATGTCTATCTGTACAGTATATGTATATGCATATATATACATGTATATGCATATGTACAGATATGCATATTCATGTATATATACATATATGCATTTACATTTTTATATGCATTTGCATTTACATGTATATATGCACTTACATATTCATGTATATATGCACTTATATATACATGTAATAGGCATGTAAATATAACATGTTCAACTCAAATTGTGTTTGTGACTGTTTTGTGGTTTCTAAGGACAGTGTTTTGTCAGGACAGTAATGAGCTGCAATCTGATTGGTTTGTTAGGACAGCAATACGCTATAGTAATCAGACATTGTCCATTAAAACCACAAAACAGTCACACACACAAACGCACACAATTTCAGTTGAACATGTTATATTTACATGTATATGTCTATCTGTACAGTATATGTATATGCATATATACATGTACATGCATATATGTATATACACTGTACATGAATATGCATTTATGATATGCTTATATACATGTATATATGTATATTTGTGTGTATGTATATGACATAGATATCAATTATATAAATAATGCAGGGATTGTTAAGTATGACTTCAATATTATTAGTCACAGTTTTTAAATTTATAGTTTTCTTTCATTCAGCTAATTTTAATTTCATTTTAGTCCACCTGTCATGAGAGGAGTTTTGTAAATACTCTGTCCATCCATCTTTCCAACATGTTCAACTGAAATTGTGTGTGTTTGTGTATGTGACTGTTTTATGGTTTCTAAGGACAGTGTTTTGTCAGGACAGTAATGAGCTGTAATCTGATTGTCTGTTTATAGCGTATGACGGTCCTAACCAAACACTGTCCTTAAAAACCACATGTATTAACATGTATATGTCTCTGTATAGTATATGCATATGCATATATATACATGTATATGTATATGCATATGTACATATATGCATATTCATGTATATATACATATATGCATTTACATTTTTATATGCATTTGCATTTACATGTATATATGCACTTACATATTCATGTATATATGCACTTACATATTCATGTATATATGCACTTACATATACATGTATTAATGCACTTATATATACGTATATATGCACTTATATATACATGTAATAGGCATGTAAATATAACATGTTCAACTGAAATTGTATGTGTTTGTGTGTGTGACTGTTTTGTGGTTTCTAAGGACAGTGTTTTGTCAGGACAGTAATGAGCTGTAATCTGATTGTCTGATTATAGCGTATGGCTGTCCTAACAAACCACTGTCCATTAAAACCACAAAACAGTCACATACACAAACACACACAATTTCAGTTGAACATGCTATATTTACATGTATATGTCTATCTGTACAGTATATGTATATGCATATATATACATGTATATGCATATGTACAGATATGCATATTCATGTATATATACATATATGCATTTACATTTTTATATGCATTTGCATTTACATGTATATATGCACTTACATATTCATGTATATATGCACTTATATATACATGTAATAGGCATGTAAATATAACATGTTCAACTCAAATTGTGTTTGTGACTGTTTTGTGGTTTCTAAGGACAGTGTTTTGTCAGGACAGTAATGAGCTGTAATCTGATTGTCTGATTACTATAGCGTATTGCTGTCCTAACAAACCACTGTCCATTAAAACCACAAAACAGTCACACACACAAACGCACACAATTTCAGTTGAACATGTTATATTTACATGTATATGTCTATCTGTACAGTATATGTATATGCATATATACATGTACATGCATATATGTATATACACTGTACATGAATATGCATTTATGATATGCTTATATACATGTATATATGTATATTTGTGTGTATGTATATGACATAGATATCAATTATATAAATAATGCAGGGATTGTTAAGTATGACTTCAATATTATTAGTCACAGTTTTTAAATTTATAGTTTTCTTTCATTCAGCTAATTTTAATTTCATTTAGTCCACCTATCATGAGAGGAGTTTTGTAAATACTCTGTCCATCCATCTTTCCTTTATGTGAGATGGATACTTTGGCCAAAAACAAACAATCATGTAATGTTTATTGGTTTACATGTGACAGCAGCTATCATCAAAATGTAGAATTTCCTCTAAAGATAAGTATAAATGATCTGTTACAGATGACATTTGAACACGTCCAGAGTCAGGAGATCGCAGGCAGCCAGAAGACCGATCAACTTCCTTTAAACACGAACACCAAGGTACATTTTAGTTATTGTGTTCCTAAACAGAATTACTTGCTACGTGTGGTCTCATCAACCAATGTTCAATTGTGTGTGTATGGGAGTGTATTATGGTTTTTATGGACAGTTGTTTGTTAGGACAGTCATACAGCTATAAACAATCAGA
>JBBPBX010067305.1:0-12895 GCA_038048925.1 Garcialebias charrua
ACACAACATACATCCAACACAACATACATCCAACACAACATACATCCAACACAACATACATCCAACACAACATACATCCAACACAACATACATCCAACACAACATACATCCAACACAACATACATCCAACACAACACAGAGAACCAGCAGGACTCCTCTCTCTGATGGCAGCGCTGACTTCCTGTTTGCTTTTTCACCTGCTGCTTCACCTGAGGAGCATTTAGAGGAACATGAAGAACTGGAGCACACATGGAGCCACGCCCACACCATCCAACACACATCCAACACAACATACATCCAACACAACTTACATCCAACACAACATACATCCAACACAACATACATCCAACACAACATACATCCAACACAACATACATCCAACACAACATACATCCAACACAACATACATCCAACACAACATACATCCAACACAACATACATCCAACACAACACAGAGAACCAGCAGGACTCCTCTCTCTGATGGCAGCGCTGACTTCCTGTTTGCTTTTTCACCTGCTGCTTCACCTGAGGAGCATTTAGAGGAACATGAAGAACTGGAGCACACATGGAGCCACGCCCACACCATCCAACACACATCCAACACAACATACATCCAACACAACTTACATCCAACACAACATACATCCAACACAACATACATCCAACACAACATACATCCAACACAACATACATCCAACACAACATACATCCAACACAACATACATCCAACACAACATACATCCAACACAACATACATCCAACACAACATACATCCAACACAACATACATCCAACACAACATACATCCAACACAACATACATCCAACACAACATACATCCAACACAACATACATCCAACACAACATACATCCAACACAACATACATCCAACACAACATACATCCAACACAACATACATCCAACACAACATACATCCAACACAACATACATCCAACACAACATACATCCAACACAACATACATCCAACACAACATACATCCAACACAACAACCAACACAACATACATCCAACACAACATACATCCAACACAACATACAACCAAACATACAGACAACCAACCAACTGACAACCAGATAACCATTCAATTAACCAACTAATCAACTGACCAACCACTTGACTGGACAACCAACAAACTAACCAAGATGCATCTCAATGAACATACAACCAAGCATACAATCATCCAAGCAACAAAGTATTCAACCAACTAACCAACATGCATCTAACAAACATCCAACCAACCAACAGACAACCAACTAACAATACAACCAAACAAACAGCTAACCAACCAACCAACCAACCAACACACCATCATCCAGCCATCAAACATACAAAGTACAATCATCCAACTAAACAACCAACCAACACACAATTATCCAACTAACCAACAGACATCAAACCAGCTATTGAACCATACAACATACAATCATTCAATCAACTGTCAAATATACGACAAACCTATCAGTCGACTAACCAATCAATCATACAATCAATCAACCAAACAACCAACCATTAAACAAGCAACCGACAGACCAACCAAACACTACTCTGTAGGGTTCATGTATTATAAAAGAAGAAAATAATGCTATCCAAAGTATCCAAAGCGCTGAAGAAGCTATGGCAGACAGAAGCCAAAACGTGGAGAACATTTTTTGTCTGTTTTTTACTATACATATGAAAAAAACTGCACAGTGCCTCACCAGCCATGAACCTCACCGCACGTCACTGGGTGGAGGACATGTAGGAGGTGGAGGATATGAAGGAGGTGGAGGACATGAAGGAGGTGGAGGACATGTAGGAGGTGGAGGACATGAAGGAGGTAGAGGACAGAAGACACAGAGTCTCTGTTCACAGTTTTGCTGATGACACTCAGATTTATGTTGAGTGTTTCCTGATGAGTGTGGACCTGTTGACAAACTTCCTCATTATATTTTAAATATTGAATGATGGACGCTGCAGAACGTTCTACAATGTAACCATGACAACACTGAGGTACTCATCATCAGTTCAGAGGTTCAGAGAGACTTGAGTCACTTCGGATTAAAAACGTCCAGAGAGGTAAGAAAAATCTAAATGTAATTTTAAACTCAGATTTTAAGTTACCACATATAAAGTCAGCAGCAAAAACAACTGTATCATTTAAAAGTATTTTGAGGGTAAGGCCATTTCTCTCATTGGGCAACATGAAGACACTGATAGATGTTCTTCTATCAGGCTGGACTACTCTGTACTGTCCTCCTTTGTGTCTTTCACAGAGTCCAAACATCAGCTCCATGTGGTTCAGAAAACAGCAGCAGGAGACATTGAACGGGTTTTCAAGGCCAGATCCTCTGGTTCCTCTCTTGCAGCTGTTCCACAGAGAACAAGAACTTTGTGTTTCTGCTTTTAGTAACTACGCACCAAGACTGTGGAACGTCCTGCCAGAGGATCTGAGAGGAGTCCATGATCCTGAGATTTATAAATGTAGATATAAAATACATGTTTGCTCTGACTTTTCTACAGGAACAATATTAAATTATATATTTTTCTTCTCCTGTAAACTGTTTGAATTTTAGTTTGTATGAAAATAGAAATGTGCAGGAAGATGTGCTCCCCTGACTATGACCTCTGACCCTTCGGTTGTCGTACACACAAGAACTGTTTCTTCAAAGTTACTTTTGATTTGAGTAATGGCTGATGTCTTCACACATTCACTGTCCTTGGACTCAGTCTGACTAATGTTTTATAGTTTTAGTATTTTAAGAAAACAATCATTAATGAAGTTTGTTTTATTTAATCATAACAGGCATGAATAAGAACTATGATTGTTTTAATGATAATTCATGTGAAGTATGGTTTTTTTTTCATTCAACCTTTATTTATACAGGCTAGCCTCGTTTTTAACATCCTGTTCAGAAAATAACTTTTCCTTCAGGAACACTGTGCAAGTTTTAACATCCGTTTCCATCAGATGGGAGTCAGAAAATCTGAGATTCTTAAAACACTTCTGAGAGCTGTCAAAGATGAATTAAGAGATTTAAAGACAGACAGGGAGGAGGTCTGTCTGATGGACGTTCTACACAGCTGTTTGGACCCTCTGGAGAGGAGCAGCAGAAGAAACAGCCTTTTATAAAGTGCATTACAGTCAACCAGGTGATGGAGTGGACAACAGTCTCAAAGCACTTTCAAGAATTTACTTTAGTCAGTTCTCAAAGTGAAAAGGTTCAATTCAACCACTGTCCTGATTTCATTAAATTTAATTGTGTTTTAATTTGCCAACACTGGCTTGGTATATTAAAATACAGTATTAAGATCTGACCTCTGATGAGCCAAGATGGTGTAGTGGTTAGGGCGTTTGACTTGGGACCCGAAGGACGCGGGTTCGCGTCCCGGCCACTACACATCTTGGGGTGTCTATGAGTGCACACCTATTTCTCCAGCTCCCCGAGCGCCTTCTATGGCTGCTCACTGCACCGCCTGGTAGGTGGTTGGGTTAAATGCAGAGACGAATTTCGTCTGTGTATGGGAAACATACGCAGATGACAAGCTTAGACAATTATTATTATTATTATTATGAACAGTCTTAATGTTTGCCTGATTTCATCTCCATTTGTCAAAATAAGATTTCTCCAAATGTAGGATCAAGCTTTTTTCCACCTCAAACCAGAAGAATTCCAGATTTAACTGTGTCCTTCACATTTTGAAGTGCTTAAAGGTTCAGTATGCAGTTTCTGTAGAACTGCAGCAGTTAGAAATATTTTCAACAGGCAAAGCATTCTGATCCCTCCCCCTCAGAGCCATATGTGGCTCTGCCCCCTTGTGGTCTGTTGAATTTCAAATTCAAGCTCTGTTTTTATTGGCTGATTCAAATTCAAGCTCTGTTTTTATTGGCTGGTTACAAACTCTGTTTTTATTGGCTGGAAAATGGCGGGTCACCTTTTCTTTTTAGAAATGCTTATTTACCACCTGGAGAAGCAAGGGGACAATATTTTTTTTTTTTTCAGAGATTACCTGGCTAACATCAGTCTGTCAGGAGGTAGTGACAGAGTGAAGAAATATGTTCATAAAAAAAGCTACATACTGCAGCTTTAAAGTCAGATCTAGTACTTTTCTCCAAATGGAGCTGGTTTCATTCTCAAACTGGATGGTCAGATGAAACAGATCAATTTTAAAGCTGCATGGCTTCTTGTACATAATTCACTTACGTTTACTGTAAGAATTTGTTAAGTTTAGAAGTTCAGTTCCTCTCCAGTAGAGTTCAGTCTGCCTGTTAAAGATCAGATATCTTCATAAAAGTCTGCTGTTCTGTTAGATTCCTTGCAGGAGGAGGTTAATGATTTACATTTAAAGATCCAACACATCTGTACCAGAAATCAGTCATTTCAGTTTCAGGAGAAATCTGCCCCAAAAACACCAAGACAAACTTTATAAAACTAGTTTTATTATTTTTATCATGCTCCATTTAAAATCAGAACTTCATGTGGACCATGGAGGCCAGAGACCAGAGCCAGCAGAGACCACACAGACTGAGTGAACATCAGTAGTCTCCTTTGACTGCATGGTGGGGTTGATGCCCTTGTCCGTGGTGGAACACTGGTTCCCTGGAGAACCGTGGTTCTGTTGGGGTGTAGCGGAACTGATTGAACGACAGGCGCTTACGGTTGTAGCGTGAGCGAGACTTTAAGGCGTACACCTCGTCCTGGTCCTCTACGGGAGAGAAGACTGGCTCGTCCTCACCGCTGGTATCAGAGGAGGAACTCCAGCTCTCCTCTGTGGACTGGTAAGGGCCACTGCTGCCTGGAGCCCCATGAAGATGGTCCTGAGGGCCACTCTGCTGTTGGACCACGTAAGAAGAGACACCGTCACCCCCGGCAGAGTTGGTGCCGCCTGGATAGTTGTTGTAGCTGCCAGAACCTCTGAACAGTCCTGCAGGTTTCTCATCACTGGTCTTGTAGGGGTCATATCCAGAAGATGAAACGGACCACCAGGGCCGTCCACCTCCACTGCCTGAGGAGAAACACCTGCAGTCAGCACCAGGTCCAGCTTCAAACTGCTCCCATCACTTCCTGTTCAGACTCACCTGGTTGAGGAGGATAGCAGGTGATGCTTCCAAGCAGCAGGAAAGAAATCCAGAACCCCCTGCAGAGACATTCAGCCCATCAGGTTAGCAACACAGTTCAGAGCAGAAGGTAAACACTGATCATCTAACGTTAGGACATGCAGAACCACTGATGGAGACTGGAGCTTCCTCACCTCATCCTGCTGCAGGTGAAGCTGACAGACAGCACCAACACAGAGCTCAGAGCTGCTGGCAGTGACTCCAAGCTGCAGGAGCTGCTTTTTAAACCAAACTCAGAGCAGCTGGAGCTGCTTGGAGCTGATTGATCAGTGCTATCAGCTGCTGCAGAGGAAACACCACCAGGAGCTTCTGCTCATTGGTCACCTTCATGAAGATGATGTGACTCCAACACAACATACATCCAACACAACATACATCCAACACAACATACATCCAACACAACACAGAGAACCAGCAGGACTCCTCTCTCTGATGGCAGCGCTGACTTCCTGTTTGCTTTTTCACCTGCTTCACCTGAGGAGCATTTAGAGGAACATGAAGAACTGGAGCACACATGGAGCCACGCCCACACCATCCAACATACATCCAACACAACATACATCCAACACAACATACATCCAACACAACATACATCCAACACAACATACATCCAACACAACATACATCCAACACAACATACATCCAACACAACATACATCCAACACAACATACATCCAACACAACATACATCCAACACAACATACATCCAACACAACATACATCCAACACAACATACATCCAACACAACATACATCCAACACAACATACATCCAACACAACATACATCCAACACAACACAGAGAACCAGCAGGACTCCTCTCTCTGATGGCAGCGCTGACTTCCTGTTTGCTTTTTCACCTGCTGCTTCACCTGAGGAGCATTTAGAGGAACATGAAGAACTGGAGCACACATGGAGCCACGCCCACACCATCCAACACAACATACATCCAACACAACATACATCCAACACAACATACATCCAACACAACATACATCCAACACAACATACATCCAACACAACATACATCCAACACAACATACATCCAACACAACATACATCCAACACAACATACATCCAACACAACATGCATCCAACACAACATACATCCAACACAACATACATCCAACACAACATACATCCAACACAACATACATCCAACACAACATACATCCAACACAACATACATCCAACACAACATACATCCAACACAACATACATCCAACACAACATACATCCAACACAACATACATCCAACACAACATACATCCAACACAACATACATCCAACACAACATACATCCAACACAACATACATCCAACACAACATACATCCAACACAACATACATCCAACACAACATACATCCAACACAACATACATCCAACACAACATACATCCAACACAACATACATCCAACACAACATACATCCAACACAACATACATCCAACACAACATACATCCAACACAACATACATCCAACACAACATACATCCAACACAACATACATCCAACACAACATACATCCAACACAACATACATCCAACACAACATACATCCAACACAACATACATCCAACACAACATACATCCAACACAACATACATCCAACACAACATACATCCAACACAACATACATCCAACACAACATACATCCAACACAACATACATCCAACACAACATACATCCAACACAACATACATCCAACACAACATACATCCAACACAACATACATCCAACACAACATACATCCAACACAACATACATCCAACACAACATACATCCAACACAACATACATCCAACACAACATACATCCAACACAACATACATCCAACACAACATACATCCAACACAACATACATCCAACACAACACAGAGAACCAGCAGGACTCCTCTCTCTGATGGCAGCGCTGACTTCCTGTTTGCTTTTTCACCTGCTTCACCTGAGGAGCATTTAGAGGAACATGAAGAACTGGAGCAGACATGGAGCCATGCCCACACCATCCAACACAACATACATCCAACACAACATACATCCAACACAACATGCATCCAACACAACATGCATCCAACACAACATACATCCAACACAACATACATCCAACACAACATACATCCAACACAACATACATCCAACACAACATGCATCCAACACAACATACATCCAACACAACATACATCCAACACAACATACATCCAACACAACATACATCCAACACAACATACATCCAACACAACATACATCCAACACAACATACATCCAACACAACATACATCCAACACAACATACATCCAACACAACATGCATCCAACACAACATACATCCAACACAACATACATCCAACACAACATACATCCAACACAACATACATCCAACACAACATATATCCAACACAACATACATCCAACACAACATACATCCAACACAACATACATCCAACACAACATACATCCAACACAACATACATCCAACACAACATACATCCAACACAACATACATCCAACACAACATACATCCAACACAACATACATCCAACACAACATACATCCAACACAACATACATCCAACACAACATACATCCAACACAACATACATCCAACACAACATACATCCAACACAACATACATCCAACACAACATACATCCAACACAACATACATCCAACACAACATACATCCAACACAACATACATCCAACACAACATACATCCAACACAACATACATCCAACACAACATACATCCAACACAACATACATCCAACACAACATACATCCAACACAACATACATCCAACACAACATACATCCAACACAACATACATCCAACACAACATACATCCAACACAACATACATCCAACACAACATACATCCAACACAACATACATCCAACACAACATACATCCAACACAACATACATCCAACACAACACAGAGAACCAGCAGGACTCCTCTCTCTGATGGCAGCGCTGACTTCCTGTTTGCTTTTTCACCTGCTTCACCTGAGGAGCATTTAGAGGAACATGAAGAACTGGAGCACACATGGAGCCACGCCCACACCATCCAACACAACATACATCCAACACAACATACATCCAACACAACATGCATCCAACACAACATACATCCAACACAACATACATCCAACACAACATACATCCAACACAACATACATCCAACACAACATACATCCAACACAACATACATCCAACACAACATACATCCAACACAACATACATCCAACACAACATACATCCAACACAACATACATCCAACACAACATACATCCAACACAACATACATCCAACACAACATACATCCAACACAACATACATCCAACACAACATACATCCAACACAACATACATCCAACACAACATACATCCAACACAACATACATCCAACACAACATACATCCAACACAACATACATCCAACACAACATACATCCAACACAACATACATCCAACACAACATACATCCAACACAACATACATCCAACACAACATACATCCAACACAACATACATCCAACACAACATACATCCAACACAACATACATCCAACACAACATACATCCAACACAACATACATCCAACACAACATACATCCAACACAACATACATCCAACACAACATACATCCAACACAACATACATCCAACACAACATACATCCAACACAACATACATCCAACACAACATACATCCAACACAACATACATCCAACACAACATACATCCAACACAACATACATCCAACACAACATACATCCAACACAACACAGAGAACCAGCAGGACTCCTCTCTCTGATGGCAGCGCTGACTTCCTGTTTGCTTTTTCACCTGCTGCTTCACCTGAGGAGCATTTAGAGGAACATGAAGAACTGGAGCACACATGGAGCCACGCCCACACCATCCAACACACATCCAACACAACATACATCCAACACAACTTACATCCAACACAACATACATCCAACACAACATACATCCAACACAACATACATCCAACACAACATACATCCAACACAACTTACATCCAACACAACATACATCCAACACAACATACATCCAACACAACATACATCCAACACAACATACATCCAACACAACATACATCCAACACAACATACATCCAACACAACATACATCCAACACAACATACATCCAACACAACATACATCCAACACAACATACATCCAACACAACATACATCCAACACAACATACATCCAACACAACATACATCCAACACAACATACATCCAACACAACATACATCCAACACAACATACATCCAACACAACATACATCCAACACAACATACATCCAACACAACATACATCCAACACAACATGCATCCAACACAACATGCATCCAACACAACATACATCCAACACAACATACATCCAACACAACATACATCCAACACAACATACATCCAACACATCCAACACAACATGCATCCAACACAACATACATCCAACACAACATACATCCAACACAACATACATCCAACACAACATACATCCAACACAACATACATCCAACACAACATACATCCAACACAACATACATCCAACACAACATACATCCAACACAACATACATCCAACACAACATACATCCAACACAACATACATCCAACACAACATACATCCAACACAACATACATCCAACACAACATACATCCAACACAACATACATCCAACACAACATACATCCAACACAACATACATCCAACACAACATACATCCAACACAACATACATCCAACACAACATACATCCAACACAACATACATCCAACACAACATACATCCAACACAACATACATCCAACACAACATACATCCAACACAACATACATCCAACACAACACAGAGAACCAGCAGGACTCCTCTCTCTGATGGCAGCGCTGACTTCCTGTTTGCTTTTTCACCTGCTTCACCTGAGGAGCATTTAGAGGAACGTGAAGAACTGGAGCAGACATGGAGCCACACCAACAGCATCCAACTTAACATACATCCAACACAACATACATCCAACACAACATGCATCCAACACAACATGCATCCAACACAACATACATCCAACACAACATACATCCAACACAACATACATCCAACACAACATACATCCAACACAACATACATCCAACACAACATACATCCAACACAACATACATCCAACACAACATACATCCAACACAACATACATCCAACACAACATACATCCAACACAACATACATCCAACACAACATACATCCAACACAACATACATCCAACACAACATACATCCAACACAACATACATCCAACACAACATACATCCAACACAACATACATCCAACACAACATACATCCAACACAACATACATCCAACACAACATACATCCAACACAACATACATCCAACACAACATACATCCAACACAACATACATCCAACACAACATACATCCAACACAACATACATCCAACCAGCAGACAACCAACACAACATACATCCAACACAACATACATCCAACACAACATACAACCAAACATACAGACAACCAACCAACTGACAACCAGATAACCATTCAATTACTGTAAACAACTAATCAACTGACCAACCACTTGACTGGACAACCAACAAACTAACCAAGATGCATCTCAATGAACATACAACCAAGCATACAATCATCCAAGCAAAAAAGTATTCAACCAACTAACCAACATGCATCTAACAAACATCCAACCAACCAACAGACAACCAACTAACAATACAACCAAACAAACAGCTAACCAACCAACCAACCAACCAACCAACCAACCAACACACCATCATCCAGCCATCAAACATACAAAGTACAATCATCCAACCAAACAACCAACCAACACACAATTATCCAACTAACCAACAGACATCAAACCAGCTATTGAACCATACAACATACAATCATTCAATCAACTGTCAAATATACGACAAACCTTATCCAACTAACCAACAGACATCAAACCAGCTATTGAACCATACAACATACAATCATTCAATCAACTGTCAAATATACGACAAACCTATCAGTCGACTAACCAATCAATCATACAATCAATCAACCAAACAACCAACCATTAAACAAGCAACCGACAGACGAACCAAACATCATCTGAACTGTTTCTGCTGCATGAATCGTGTTTCTATAGAAGTTTTGGATAAAAATACATTTGATGTGTTTAAAACTCAGAGTTTTAATAAGAGTTGATAGGAGAGATCATATCTCTCCAGTTTTAGCTTCTCTCCACTGGCTCCCTGTCAAATTCATACTTGATTTTAAACTCTTACTTCTAACAATACAAAGCTCTCAAAACCCTACTCCATCTTATATTATAGATTTTATAGATATTATTATTTTATTTTATTTATCCATATTTTCCTAACAGAGCACTTCAAAAAAGGCGTTCAATACAGGATCAACTGGACTTTATTTGTTGCAGAAAACGTTTCGACTCCCATCCGGGAGGCTTTCTCAATTCCATGAACAACTGTGCAAAGTTTGGGGTTATAACAGAGCCACGCACCATCATGTGTAAGTTTCAAGCTGAGATAACACATACATGTAAACTTTGCACAGTTGTTCATGGAATTGAGAAAGCCTCCCGGATGGGAGTCGAAACGTTTTCTGCAACAAATAAAGTCCAGTTGATCCTGTATTGAATGCCTTTTTTGATTTTATCATGTCCTGGACGACTGAGAATCTTCACCAGCAAACAAAGCACTTCATTCTCAGACTTTAGTTTACTTGTGGTTCCTAGAGATTCCATCATCATCATCATCATTATTCAAGGATTCAAAGATTTTTATCGTCATACCAGTTCACATTTGCATGTTAACAATGTGAAATTCAGACTCAGGTCCCAGATCAAGAAGCCTAATAATTAACAAATACATAAATACAAGAGTAAGTATACTGTATCCAACAAACAAACTAATCAGTCAACCATCTTCTGAACTGTTTCTTCTGCAGGAATCATTGGGCCTCATGCACAAACCGTTCGTACGCACAGATATGTGCTTATCCTGTGCGTACGAGTGATTAAGGATCATTTGTGGCATCCAACAATGTTTTCGTATCCTAGGATTTTTCTCAGATACGAACAAAATTTACGAGTGGTCCGGACCTGTCGTATAATTTAGGAGCGTCAGTCTGCTGTCATCCAGACGGGATTTCTCCACTAATAACTTCATATTTCGTTATTTAGAAAATATTTTGGGTTTAAAATATTCACGCACCATAATTATTCTTGACAATAGGTTATTCTGTTTGAATTAGAATTATAATTTTAAGTTTAATTTGTCTGGTGTGTCGCGCAGGCTTCAGTGAGTCGTGCGCTCCCCTTGGTCATCAAAGCCGCTCCTCATATTAACACCCAGGTACATAAAATCCCCATACACCGCCGCAGAACAAGTACGAATTAAGACTGATCTTCATGCTATTGCTGGACTGCTGTGCAAACACCATCAGAGCAATAGATTATTATATCTGATCCGAAATATGACCTGCAGAATGTGGTTGCGCCCCGACCAGGAGGCGCCCTGATCAGGAGCGCGCTGACCAGGAGGCGCCCTGATCAGGAAGCGCGCTGACCAGGAGGCGCGCTGATCAGGAGGCGCCTCCTGATCAGGATGCGCCCTGATCAGGAGGCGCGCTCATCAGGAGGTGCGTGCTGATCAGGAGGCGCCCTGATCAGGAGGCGCGCTGATCAGGAGGCGCCCTGATCAGGAGGCGCGCTGATCAGGAGGCGCGCTCATCAGGAGG
>JBBPBX010067306.1:0-19438 GCA_038048925.1 Garcialebias charrua
GTATATCTGCCTCCTAATTGAATTTGTATGATTACAGACTATGCGACAGCACTACTCCGGAAGCTGCAGGAGACCTATAACAGGAACCCTCAACTGCTGAGCGGTGCAATACCTGCAGAGAGGTCAGCTGATCCTGGACCACTGGCAGCTGTGTGGGACAGAGTGGACAAGCAAGAGGCTGTTGGGCAATATGTCAGAAAATCAAGGTTTTCATCACAGGTAGATTTAGGCCATTATTTACAGAATTGGTTTACAGGGACAATTTGCATGTGTCAAGGAAACTTCTGAAATGTAATTACTCAACTGTAGTTTACCACTTACTCATTTGATGTAACACTTTAGGCTGTACAGTTTGAAAAGTAAAATTTATCATTGAAAAAATTGCTGTCTATTACAAATGACATCATATAATGTTTATATGTTTGACACAATGTAAATAACTGCCAAGCAACTTTCAAATGTTTTCATACAATTTTATTATGTACAACTTATAATTTCAGAGGGATGCTAGTCCAAACTAGGCCATTGGAAGCCGTTGTAGTGTCCTGCTCCATCTGGGAAGGCTGCTCTGATGGCGTTCACCACACAAGACGGCAGAGGCTTGCGTATGTGGCGCCCAAGGATGCCATGGCTCCAACGAACCATCTGCCGATAGGCAATATAACGAAATTGTCTGCAATATAAAAAATAATAACATTGTCAACAATGTCCCTTTAATTTTTTAGATTTTGTCTAAAACTTTTGTCCACAGCCTTATAGTTTTGAGCCAGCAGCTAGAAGTGAAAACAGAAGTAACAGAGCTAATCTAATGAGAAGTATATTTATAACAACTAAAGAAGAGCTAAATAACATTTACCTTGAATACATGCCCAGATATGAGAACCCTGTATGCTTTTACTCAAAACTATAAGGCTGTGGACCCTCAGTATTGATCCTGTGTGCAATCTCATATTCAGGATCTGTCGCCTCCTCCTGGTGCGAAGCCATATCTTTCTTAGCTAAAGCAGGGCTATTTATTTTAGTTACTAAGGAACGTTCTGATAACTGTAATTTTGTGCAGTAAACAATTTGTCCTACTCAACGTGTTCTTTATTTATATGTGATGCTTTGAAACAAAAGTCTATAATTATGATATTGTAGAAAATATATGTTCTTACTCATTTAACTGCAGACGTATTGGCCCATGCTGCTCTCTAAATGTGTGATAGGCCAGCCTTAGTACATAGGGGTTCAAACAGCAGCCCGCAAATCCAGGATGGCCAGTGACACAGAGGATGTGAGGTGCTGGGGGATTCAGACTCTGCAACAGCTGCTTGAAAGGTTCCAGTTCCTGACAGCACACACTTTGGATGACTTGGTCCATTGGTACACAGTGTCCACACTGACACCTGAGTATGCATTACATAATGAGGAGAAAAAGTAATGAAAATTATGGTGTGATCTTGAGAGATTTTTTACACACATTTAAATAAAATTAGGTTTATTTGTATTTAAATGCAGCAATAATATTAGACATGGGATTTGCAATGTTCATAAATTGCAAAAGTCCCAAATTGGATCAGAAAAAAACGTTTAGGGAGCTAAACATTTTAATGTAGTTAAATCCATCAGTGGTGTAATTAATGCTGTATCTGTGTATTTAGGCTATATATAAATATAAACCATTTTTAGCTTTAGGTAGTATATATCTAGAAGTTATTTGGCTAGATATTTGATGTAATAGAGATGACATATTTTTGTCAAAACAACTTCACATTTAAAAAAAATTCTTACCAGTTAGCATTTCCAAGTCTGTGACCATTTTCATGTTCCCACGTTTCAATAGCTCTTCTTTCACCATTTAGATTAGCTCTGTTACTTCTGTTTTCACTTCTAGCTGCTGGCTCAAAACTATATGGCTGTGGACCTTCAGTATTGATCCTGTGTGCAATCTCATATTCAGGATCTGTCGCCTCCTCCTGGTGTGACGCCATATCTTTCTTAGCTAAAGCACGACCTTTCCCCTCCTGTGATGTCACTTCCGGTTTGCCGCTAAGGGTGCTATTTTTAGACAGAGTAGCAAGGGAAGACAAAAAAAGGTAGTAGTAGCACATTTTATTTTGAGATATGAAACGTATTTTTGATGAAAATTGGAGTTTTAGACATGTTAGGTTGAAAAGGCAACTACATGTGTTTAAAGTGAAAGATACGCTTTAAATTAACATTTTAATCAGTGAATTACAATTTTAAAGTAGTAGTCAGGCTACAAGCACAATCAACGCGGTTATCCAGGTACTCAGTTCCTATATAAAAAAAAATAGAACAATTATATAATGTGCAGAAATGAAGACTTCATCCCAGATCTAAGGTAAGCTGGAGCAGAGCTGAACTGCTGCCATGGAGGTCAAGGTGGAACATTCTGGTGCAGAGAACAGAAATGACTTTATAATAGTTTTTTTTTTGTTTTTTTGTTTTTTACGTGTGTAACATTATAAAACACTGTTGACATGGCTATATTGATCATTATATTGCATAGACATTTCATTCTAACAAATGTGTTTACAATCTTGTTTCACTGTAATGATAAATGCATCTGCCACGTCTAAAAATGCTTTAATAAAACGCATAGTCAGTGAAATAATCAGTTATGTAATCAGTTTGTTACTGCTCAATAATTACTGAAAGACGCCGGACAAAGGAAGAAAAGCCGATTTTTGTGTTATGTTGCGCCAGTAGCCGCTTAAACTGACTGACAGCGATGAACAACGTGATCGCCTATCAGCGAGTTCAAAGAGTGTCGCAACTCTCTCTCTCTATGGCTCTGGTTTGACCTATCATGTGTTTGTTTAAATTTGACTTCAGTCCAAACCTTTGTCCACAAAGATCACAAGCAAATGCTTTCTGTCCTGTGTGGACTAATGGTAAATGGTAAATGGAGCTTATTTATATAGCGCTTTCCAGCCCCCTGTGAGGAGCCCCAAAGCGCTTTACAATACCAGCCATCCACCCATTCATTCAGACATTCATACACCGGTAGTGGTAGCCTGCCTTGCAAGGCGCCATCCAGACCTACCGGGAGCAACTCGGGGTTAAGTGTCTTGCCCAGGGACACAACGACACATGGTGGGCGGATGCGGGATTCGAACCTCCAACCTTCCGATCAGGGGTCGACTGCCATTACCACTACACCACGGCCGCCCCTACCATGTGTTTGTTTAAACTTGACTTCAGTCCAAACCTTTGTCCACAAAGATCACAAGCAAATGGTTTCTGTCCCGTGTGGACTACCATGCGTTTGTTTAAACTTGACTTCAGTCCAAACCTTTGTCCACAACGATCACAAGCAAATGCTTTCTGTCCTGTGTGGACAATCATGTGTTTGTTTAAATTTGACTTCCGTCCAAACCTTTGTCCACAAAGATCACAAGCAAATGCTTTCTGTCCTGTGTGGACTATCATGTGTGTGTTTAAATTTGACTTCCGTCCAAACCTTTGTCCACAAAGATCACAAGCAAATGCTTTCTGTCCTGTGTGAACTATCATGTGTGTGTTTAAATTTGACTTCAGTCCAAACCTTTGTCCACAAAGATCACAAGCAAATGCTTTCTGTCCTGTGTGAACTATCATGTGTGTGTTTAAATGTGACTTCAGTCCAAACCTTTGTCCACAAAGATCACAAGCAAATGCTTTCTGTCCTGTGTGAACTATCATGTGTCTGTTTAAATTGACTTCAGTCCAAACCTTTGTCCACAAAGATCACAAGCAAATGCTTTCTGTCCTGTGTGAACTATCATGTGTGTGTTTAAATTTGACTTCAGTCCAAACCTTTGTCCACAAAGATCACAAGCAAATGCTTTCTGTCCTGTGTGGACTATCATGTGTGTGTTTAAATTGACTTCTGTCCAAACCTTTGTCCACAAAGATCACAAGCAAATGCTTTCTGTCCTGTGTGGACTATCATGTGTGTGTTTAAAGTTGACTTCTGTCCAAACCTTTGTCCACAAAGATCACAAGCAAATGCTTTCTGTCCTGTGTGGACTATCATGTGTGTGTTTAAAGTTGACTTCAGTCCAAACCTTTGTCCACAAAGATCACAAGCAAATGCTTTCTGTCCTGTGTGGACTATCATGTGTGTGTTTAAAGTTGACTTCAGTCCAAACCTTTGTCCACAAAGATCACAAGCAAATGCTTTCTGTCCTGTGTGGACTATCATGTGTGTGTTTAAATTTGACTTCTGTCCAAACCTTTGTCCACAAAGATCACAAGCAAATGCTTTCTGTCCTGTGTGAACTATCATGTGTGTTTTTAGATCACCCTTTTCGTTAAATCTTTTCCACAGTCTTCACAACTAAACGAGTTCTGTTTTGACTGTTTTTTCTTGACTGAGCCTCCAGTTTTCTTCACTTCAACACATTCCTTGATAACCAAACAACTTGAAGACATCACTGACTGACTTGTCTTGTGAAATTGTTTCCCATGCTCAGTGAAGCTGCAAGACTTCTTGACAGTGTGTACGTCTGACTCAGGAGCTCTGCTCTCCTTCCAGTCTTTGTCACTGTCTTTATGTTCTGATCCAGAGTCTGATAAGTCTTTTAGCTGAGAGTCAGAGTCATGTCCATCATCGTCATCATCATCATCATCCTCAGATTCCTCACTGACTTCAGTCTCTGAAGAGCTGCAATCATCTCCATAAGTATCTAGATCTGGGTTCCTGGTAGTCTCTGCTCTTCCACAGTCCTCTCCAGCAGTTGCTGTTTTCATCTGGTCAGCTGAACTGCTGGTTGGAAGATCTTCCTCTTTTACTTGGTGCTGATAAAGCTGTAAAAACAGAGGTTTCTTTTCATCTTCCTCACTCTTCAAAGGAACAGCAGTGAATGCAAACCCAGTGTCATCAGTCTCCTTTTTCACACAACTGCTCTCCCTCTAGACTGGTCCACAGTTGCTCCTCTTCCTCCTTTATGTTGAGGATATCTGTATCCCGTTGGTCCACACCAAGCATCCGTACTTCAAGAGCTGCTTCTTTAACCAGCACCATCTGCTGAACATCTGCAGGGAACACTGAAAACATGAACAAAAAATATTTTGTTGAAAATAATGTGGAAATCCAGGATGAAAATGAAATTGTAAATGGGTTTAACAATTATTTTGTGAATGTTGGATCCAACCTTGCAGCAAAAATACCAAAAGTGGATACAAATGTGAGTCATTTAATTAAATGTGGTGTAAATAGCATGTTTCTAAGGGAGACCGACAAAGATGAAATAATGATGGTAGTTAACAAATTTACTGATAAAAGATCAAATGACTGTGAGGTCATGGACTTCTGTCCAAACCTTTGTCCACAAAGATCACAAGCAAATGCTTTCTGTCCTGTGTGGACTATCATGTGTGTGTTTAAAGCTGACTTCTGTCCAAACCTTTGTCCACAAATGACTGTGAAGATATGGACCTGTTGGTTGTAAAAGAAATAATAAGTTATGGTATTGAGCCATTTACATATACTGTATTTGTCATTTGTCATTTTTATCTGGAGTATTTCCAAACAGAATGAAAATAGCCAAGGTGGTTCCTCTTTTCAAAAATGGTAACAAATAATAATAATAATAATGAATTTAATTTATAACGCACTTTTCATTAACAAAAATCTCAAAGTGCTACAAAGTGTAACTAAAATCAAAGATAAAATAAAAACAAGTGATAAAATCAAGTAAAATCAATGATAAAACAACAAAAATCGATAATAAAATCAATTGAGAACAATGATAATGTCAACTAAGATCAAAGATAAATCTTGTGGGGGCAGAGTAGGCTCGCTTAAAAAGAAAGGTCTTTAAGCCTCGTTTAAAGTCAACCAGTGACTGTGGAGCTCTCAGGTAGTCAGGGAGGGAGTTCCATAGGCGGGGGGCAGCCACACAGAATGCCCGGTCACCCATGGTCCTTAATTTGGTTTGTGGAAGGTCAAGGAGATTACTGTTCTGTGATCGTAGAGACCGGGTGGAAGAATATGGTGCAAGAATGTCCTTTAGATAATCTGGTGAAGTTCCGTTTAAGCATTGATGTGTAATGAGAGCAGTTTTGTATTGAATTCTGTAGGTGACAGGAAGCCAATGAAGGTTATGGAGAATGGGTGTAATATGTTTAAATTTACGAGCTCTCAATAAAATCCTTGCTGCACTGTTTTGAATATATTGAAGCTTCTGAAGGTTTTTGCCAGTGATTCCAATAAACAGGGAGTTGCAGTAGTCGAGCCTGGAGGAGACAAAAGCATGGACGAGTTTCTCAGCATCAGAAAAAGTTAGAGATGGTGTTATGCACCCTGGGGATTTTAGAAGTTTAAACATCCTTGTTTTTATTTATCTTGGCTGCTAAATGCTGCAGCCTGCTGGTTCAATAAAGAACTAACCTTTTTTTTTTATTACTCAGCCTGCTTCACTCAAGCTTGATTGGGCAGAGCTGCTGTTCACCTGCAGGTCCAGCCTATAAAGCTGACATGCTGTGTTTGGTGCAGGGTGGAGCCTTTGCTTAGAGCAGGGGTGTCAAACTCATTTTCACCGAGGGCCACATCGGCATAATGGCTGACCTTGAAGGGCCAGATGTAACTTATAAATGTAACTAAATGTAATCTAATGTAATGTCAATGTCAATGTCAATGTCAATTTTATTTATATAGCACATAAAAACAACCGAAGTCGACCAAAGTGCTTTACAGTTAAAAAAAATAAAAAACAACAGAGTAAAATGCATCTAGTGCCACTAAACATGATAACGTTAACAGTAAATACACAACAACAATAAAATCAGGGATCCAGTAATGTAAAATAAATGTAACTACCGTACTCCTTAATGTTGAATAACTCATTTATTATAACTTATTCAACTGACAATTACAGTTGCATAGAAAACATCTGTTTGCTTGTTGCTCTAACATAAATCCTTTTAAATTTTGTCAGCTTATGAAAACCCACATAACTCCATTAAAGGTAGGGTCTGCGATATTTGAACACTCTGGGACTTAGAAATATTTTCAGCACAGAAAAGCATTCTGCTCCCTCCCCTCAGAGCCATATATGGCTCTGAGGGGAGGGAGCAGAATGCCACAGTGCTCCGCTGAACTTGGGATCTGCTCCGCCCCCTGCTGTGTGTCTGCTCAGAGCCGCTGCGATATTCTGTGTTTATGGTAATAAAACCTTCTAATAAAATAAAATAAAACCATGGAGCGCTAGTCCTACAACACAAAATCCAGCAGAAATCATCAGAGGTTCACGAAGCAACGTTTGGACATGATTTAATTCGCTCGTGACTTCCTCATGTCTCAGCGCTGGTCTGGAATGTCTGGAATGCTCCACCTCCTCCTGTCTCTGCGCTCCGAAGTTCTGTGTTTATATGATAATATAACTGTTTAAAAAATATAATAAAACCACGAATCACTCATCCTACAACACAAAAACCAGAAGACATCAGCAGAGGTTCACGAAGCAACGTTGGACATGTTTTAATTCGCTCGTGAGTCGTGACAAATCCATTTCCTCGTCAGTGAAGGATGAAGCGATCACTTGACTTTTGGCAAAAAAACTAAATAAAAGTCCAGCTCTGGGATAAAGAAGGGATATTTAATACATTTTGTGTCACATAAAAAACAGTCCTGCATCGCTTTGCAATCCTTTGAATGAGAACGAGCTGCGGCTGGGACAGGTGGGGGCGTGGGTTGGGGCGTGACAAACAACTCTGTTTTTATTGGCTGGTCATTGTCCGGGTCACTCTTGTGTTTTCAGTGTTTTTATAAATGCTGATAGAGAAGCAAGGGGACTATAGTTTTTTTCAGAGATTACTTTGTCTAACATCAGTCTGTCAGTAGATAGTGACAGAGTGAAGAAATATGTTAAAAATATATTGTTTGAAAAGTTACAGACTACATTACAATGTTACCTACCCCACCTTTAATGAAGGATCAAACTGTCCAAGTTAATACCCTGATGCATGCTCAATAATCCAGGTAGGAAAATCTAAAAAAGCTAAGTCTGGTCCTCTGGACCTGATGGTCCAGAGGTGGTCCTCCTTGATCATGTGAGCAGCTGGTTTCGGCTGTCATCAGCCAACTGGTTGATCCACTGTGAGAGGGTGCTATTTATAAGACTGAGTTGAATACAACACCTCAGACTGAGGAAGTATTTCAGACGAAAGACGAAACGTTTCTACAATTTTTTTGTTTTGTTTGTTTTTTGAATGTCCAGAGGACCAGACTTAGCTTTTTTAGATGTCCAAGCTAATAAAGAAAAATAACATAAAACTGAACTGCAAAGAACATGTATGACACATGTAGCATTTTACAAAAAAAGGCTACACACAGCCTTGCATCCAACTGATGGTTTGATGACAACAATTTGTGTGCATACACACTTAAGACCTGCAAACATTAAATAATTACAACAGCAGCTACACATAAATAATATGTAATCAACTAAAAATACCAAAATAAAGGTTGACTCAGTTCACAACTATATTACTCAAGTTTTTTGGTTACCGGTAGTCTTTGATGAGGAGATGCTGCCTGGAACACACAAGTGGATTCTCTCTCTACGATTGATCATGTTCTGAAAATGATAAACACAAAACAAAATGCAAGCACAATCATTAAATTGCACACAGTTTAAATGTTCTTCTTCTTTGTTGAATTACATTTTATTATATTTTAATTGTTTAAAAAAATGCTAACCTGACAAACAGGAAAGTGGACAAGATTGTCCTGTTTCACTTGTCACATCCATAAGTCCAATTTATTCTGGAAAGCCGTGATCGTGTCGGACATCTGCGTGATGACTTGTTTGCGTCTCTGCTCACAGACCTTGTGCATGCATGCACTGTTTCAAAAACGCTCCATCTGAAAACGACTTGGAAGCGATTTCTTCAGCCACAATGAAGCTAGCTTTCACTGCAGCCTCGTTTTTGGCTGTGGGTTTCATGAACAAACTCTGCTGCGACCGCAGTTTGCCTTTTAATTCTTGGCAGAATGTGTTGCTTTTCTTGAAGGCTAGCTTGTTTAGCGTACTTAGCTCCGTGTTTGGTTTCAAAACCGACACCGCCTCGTAACACAAAAGACATACCGGTCTTTCTCCTGGAAGCACAAACAAGTATTCGCCTTCCCATCTTTCTTGAAACTTCCGTCTGCATCAACTTTTCTCTTTCTGGACATTTTGGGATCATTATTTATATCTCAATTCCACTCGTTGGCATGAAGGTAGAAACACTACTGCGGCTTCCGTAGTCGAAAGGCATTGTGGGATACCGTAGTTGAAAGGCATTGTCGGCTACCGTAGTTGAAAGGCATTGTGGGAAATGTAGTTTTTGGTCAAAACATGCGCGTATTTATTTTTAGACACTCAAAACTTTTCATCTAAGCTCTCGCGGGCCACATAAAATGACATGGCGGGCCACATCTGGCCCGCGGGCCAAGTGTTTGACACATGTGGCTTAGAGCAATGGATTGTGAGATTGCCAACTGAGTTTGGTGGACACAAGCAAGGGTGCTTGTTGGAGCAACTTGGAGCCTGCTGAAGATGCTGAAGGGAAGCGTCTGAGCTGCTGCCCAGGAGGGGGACAGCTAAGGTGGAACAGAGTGAGAGACTGTTTTCTCATCTTTTTCTCCATTTATTTGATACTTTCGACTGTGTGGGTGTCGGTAGTTCAGTTATCGCTTTTCTTTTATTTAGAGGTATTTTTGGCTAGGCAGATCGTCACCTGGGAAGGCACGACGGTCCTGTATAGGATTGGGTCGGCCTGGGAGACGTTTTGTTCATTTCCGCCGCACCCACCTGTCCCACAATCCTTTGAACTTTCTCTTTTTAATTTATTTTTGTTTCTTTAAGGACGCTGAGCAGGAGAAGGCGCTCCAGACGGGTGGGAGAAGCCTGAGAGGACCCTGACCGCCTGGAGACTCTTAGTTTTAGTTAAATAAATATCATTTAAACCTTTTCTTGTGTCCAGTGTCCTTTAAATGTGTTTTGGCCCTCATACGGTCGTAACATATTTATTGGGGGCTCGTCCGGGATATGATATTAATTAACTTAATGAGCTAGGTTAGTGGTTGTCAGTTTTTGCTTAAATCACATTTGGGGGCTTGTCTTATGAGCTAATTTGTCTTTAGTGTTTTAAGCGCTGCTAATCAGTGCGTTTTTACGGGATTGAGCACCTGTTATGCTCTGTGGTATTTTTAGTAGTCTACTGCTTAAAGAGGTTGGCTCTGTTTTGCATTACTTACTAAAAGCTGCGACTGTTGTCTGAAATATTTTGGGCTGTATTTTAGGCTAGACATATTCTAGTGGTTTATCCACTTAATGTTGGATCAGCTGTGCTGATTGTATTGATCGCTCTCAGGTGCGCAGCTGACGTACCTGATGGTGTTTGAGTGGTTGGACAGTTCTGCTGTTCACATCTATTTGAGGGCTTGCCAAATAGGTCCTGTAAACTTTTGTCACCTCAAGTTTGAAGGAATTGACTTCAGCAGTTGGAAGCTGGCTGAAGCTCCTCATGGGTGCTGATTGTGAGTACTATCAGCTGTGTATGTGTTTGCTGCTTTGCTTGTGACACATTCAAGGGCAGTAGGACATTTGTATTTAGGTTCACTGTCATCTGTGTACTAAACACTTGATGGTGAGCTGTTTGAGTAAGCTGTTTAAAAACAAAGAAAACTGTTTACTGGAAGCTCACAAACATGGCTTTCAATTTGAAGAGATTTCTTGAACAGCCCACGTTTGATGTCTATATAAACTGCACGAGAGAGCAGATGTTGAGTATAGCAAACCATTTTAAAATCAACACTAGAGAATACGAACGTGATGGTTGGTTTGAGGGTGGACTGCTATCTGAATTAATTAAACTCGGGATTGTTGTGATGCCTGATTATGGGCACTTAAAGGAAAATGAAGCTGCCTTAAGACAAAAAGAGCTTGAAGAACAAATGAGGAAAGAAAAAGAGCTCATTTTACAGCAGCTTGAAACTGCCAAAAGGGAACTACAACTTAAACATAAAACTTTCTTAAAAGAACAGGAACTAAAACGACAAAGACTTTATGCCGCTCTTGAAGAGAAGAAACGTCTTCTGGACCAAGAGTTGCAGAGAGAATTGAGAGAGCTCCAGACTGCACAAAGGGAAGATCGCCATTTGTGTCCCACTGTGTGTCATCCAAAGGTGACACCAAAGCCTTTCATTCAAGAAGGTGAGCCTCTCACAATTCAACAGGAGGTGGCGCCTCAAGGACATCGACTGGAGGAGAAAAATGAGGATGATGTCTATTTGGGTGACAGTTTCTTCTTTTTTCATGTAAATGAACTTGAAACTAAACATGAAACTGAACCTGAACAAATCCCAGTTAAATCTGATGAGAACATAAAAAAACTAAATGAGCTGAAGGAAAATAACATTGATCTGAGTGAATGTTTTTTATTCAGTTCTGAAGTAGAAGAAGTCCCAGTGAGCTTAACTGAGGACCCAGAAGAAACCGTTTCTCCTGTTTCTTTGTATTCTTCTGTAGCTCATGCTAAAAACAATGATGGAGATGATGATGTTGACTTTAGTGACAGTTTTTTATTGTTATACAAAACTAATCAACTCTCATCCAAGTCAGGACGTGAAGAGCATGAGGACCTGAAGAACTCAAAAGAGGTGAAGTCCCACGTGGAATACATAAGTTCTCCTGTTTCTTTGTATCCTGTTCCAGCCTCTGCAGGAAATGAGAGAGTGATGGACAATATGCGACCATTGACTGGAAGTGCAGCAGAAAATACATTTTCACTGTCTGTGAGATGTGAGGTGCTGCAGCCTTATGTTGAACGTGTTGTATATGAATCTGTGTTTAACTGTCTTTGCTGTGTTTACAGTGTGGCAGAAAACAGAGCTGTTGCAACTGACACAGGGATGCTGTCCAGTGCAGAAAATGAGGACAGATTCCCCTTGACTGTCATGACAAATGTCCAGTCTTACACTGACATCATTAGACATGATGTTGGTATTTGTTTGGTGTTTGGTGCTAAACAAAAGCCTTGCAGAGTAGACGGAGATAAGCGTCGTCTGTTTGGCTTCCAAACATTCTGAGATACCACGATGTTTTGTGTGGAGAGGAGTGCTGTGTCTATAGGTGACATCTGCACGTTCTCCCCCAACAAAACTCTGGCGGTGGGGATGTTATGCACCCTGGGGATTTTAGAAGTTTAAACATCCTTGTTTTTATTTATCTTGGCTGCTAACTGCTGCAGCCTGCTGGTTCAATAAAGAACTAACCTTTTTTTTATTACTCAGCCTGCTTCACTCAAGCTTGATTGGGCACAGCTGCTGTTCACCTGCAGGTCCAGCCTATAAAGCTGACATGCTGTGTTTGGTGCAGGGTGGAGCCTTTGCTTAGAGCAATGGATTGTGAGATTGCCAACTGAGTTTGGTGGACACAAGCAAGGGTGCTTGTTGGAGCAACTTGGAGCCTGCTGAAGATGCTGAAGGGAAGCGTCTGAGCTGCTGCCCAGGAGGGGGACAGCTAAGGTGGAACAGAGTGAGAGACTGTTTTCTCATCTTTTTCTCCATTTATTTGATACTTTCGACTGTGTGGGTGTCGGTAGTTCAGTTATCGCTTTTCTTTTATTTAGAGGTATTTTTGGCTAGGCAGATCGTCACCTGGGAAGGCACGACGGTCCTGTATAGGATTGGGTCGGCCTGGGAGACGTTTTGTTCATTTCCGCCGCACCCACCTGTCCCACAATCCTTTGAACTTTCTCTTTTTAATTTATTTTTGTTTCTTTAAGGACGCTAAGCAGGAGAAGGCGCTCCAGATGGGTGGGAGAAGCCTGAGAGGACCCTGACCGCCTGGAGACTCTTAGTATTAGTTAAATAAATATCATTTAAACCTTTTCTTGTGTCCAGTGTCCTTTAAATGTGTTTTGGCCCTCATACGGTCGTAACATATTTATTGGGGGCTCGTCCGGGATATGATATTAATTAACTTAATGAGCTAGGTTAGTGGTTGTCAGTTTTTGCTTAAATCACATTTGGGGGCTTGTCTTATGAGCTAATTTGTCTTTAGTGTTTTAAGCGCTGCTAATCAGTGCGTTTTTACGGGATTGAGCACCTGTTATGCTCTGTGGTATTTTTAGTAGTCTACTGCTTAAAGAGGTTGGCTCTGTTTTGCATTACTTACTAAAAGCTGCGACTGTTGTCTGAAATATTTTGGGCTGTATTTTAGGCTAGACATATTCTAGTGGTTTATCCACTTAATGTTGGATCAGCTGTGCTGATTGTATTGATCGCTCTCAGGTGCGCAGCTGACGTACCTGATGGTGTTTGAGTGGTTGGACAGTTCTGCTGTTCACATCTATTTGAGGGCTTGCCAAATAGGTCCTGTAAACTTTTGTCACCTCAAGTTTGAAGGAATTGACTTCAGCAGTTGGAAGCTGGCTGAAGCTCCTCATGGGTGCTGATTGTGAGTACTATCAGCTGTGTATGTGTTTGCTGCTTTGCTTGTGACACATTCAAGGGCAGTAGGACATTTGTATTTAGGTTCACTGTCATCTGTGTACTAAACACTTGATGGTGAGCTGTTTGAGTAAGCTGTTTAAAAACAAAGAAAACTGTTTACTGGAAGCTCACAAACATGGCTTTCAATTTGAAGAGATTTCTTGAACAGCCCACGTTTGATGTCTATATAAACTGCACGAGAGAGCAGATGTTGAGTATAGCAAACCATTTTAAAATCAACACTAGAGAATACGAACGTGATGGTTGGTTTGAGGGTGGACTGCTATCTGAATTAATTAAACTCGGGATTGTTGTGATGCCTGATTATGGGCACTTAAAGGAAAATGAAGCTGCCTTAAGACAAAAAGAGCTTGAAGAACAAATGAGGAAAGAAAAAGAGCTCATTTTACAGCAGCTTGAAACTGCCAAAAGGGAACTACAACTTAAACATAAAACTTTCTTAAAAGAACAGGAACTAAAACGACAAAGACTTTATGCCGCTCTTGAAGAGAAGAAACGTCTTCTGGACCAAGAGTTGCAGAGAGAATTGAGAGAGCTCCAGACTGCACAAAGGGAAGATCGCCATTTGTGTCCCACTGTGTGTCATCCAAAGGTGACACCAAAGCCTTTCATTCAAGAAGGTGAGCCTCTCACAATTCAACAGGAGGTGGCGCCTCAAGGACATCGACTGGAGGAGAAAAATGAGGATGATGTCTATTTGGGTGACAGTTTCTTCTTTTTTCATGTAAATGAACTTGAAACTAAACATGAAACTGAACCTGAACAAATCCCAGTTAAATCTGATGAGAACATAAAAAAACTAAATGAGCTGAAGGAAAATAACATTGATCTGAGTGAATGTTTTTTATTCAGTTCTGAAGTAGAAGAAGTCCCAGTGAGCTTAACTGAGGACCCAGAAGAAACCGTTTCTCCTGTTTCTTTGTATTCTTCTGTAGCTCATGCTAAAAACAATGATGGAGATGATGATGTTGACTTTAGTGACAGTTTTTTATTGTTATACAAAACTAATCAACTCTCATCCAAGTCAGGACGTGAAGAGCATGAGGACCTGAAGAACTCAAAAGAGGTGAAGTCCCACGTGGAATACATAAGTTCTCCTGTTTCTTTGTATCCTGTTCCAGCCTCTGCAGGAAATGAGAGAGTGATGGACAATATGCGACCATTGACTGGAAGTGCAGCAGAAAATACATTTTCACTGTCTGTGAGATGTGAGGTGCTGCAGCCTTATGTTGAACGTGTTGTATATGAATCTGTGTTTAACTGTCTTTGCTGTGTTTACAGTGTGGCAGAAAACAGAGCTGTTGCAACTGACACAGGGATGCTGTCCAGTGCAGAAAATGAGGACAGATTCCCCTTGACTGTCATGACAAATGTCCAGTCTTACACTGACATCATTAGACATGATGTTGGTATTTGTTTGGTGTTTGGTGCTAAACAAAAGCCTTGCAGAGTAGACGGAGATAAGCGTCGTCTGTTTGGCTTCCAAACATTCTGAGATACCACGATGTTTTGTGTGGAGAGGAGTGCTGTGTCTATAGGTGACATCTGCACGTTCTCCCCCAACAAAACTCTGGCGGTGGGGATGTTATGCACCCTGGGGATTTTAGAAGTTTAAACATCCTTGTTTTTATTTATCTTGGCTGCTAACTGCTGCAGCCTGCTGGTTCAATAAAGAACTAACCTTTTTTTTATTACTCAGCCTGCTTCACTCAAGCTTGATTGGGCACAGCTGCTGTTCACCTGCAGGTCCAGCCTATAAAGCTGACATGCTGTGTTTGGTGCAGGGTGGAGCCTTTGCTTAGAGCAATGGATTGTGAGATTGCCAACTGAGTTTGGTGGACACAAGCAAGGGTGCTTGTTGGAGCAACTTGGAGCCTGCTGAAGATGCTGAAGGGAAGCGTCTGAGCTGCTGCCCAGGAGGGGGACAGCTAAGGTGGAACAGAGTGAGAGACTGTTTTCTCATCTTTTTCTCCATTTATTTGATACTTTCGACTGTGTGGGTGTCGGTAGTTCAGTTATCGCTTTTCTTTTATTTAGAGGTATTTTTGGCTAGGCAGATCGTCACCTGGGAAGGCACGACGGTCCTGTATAGGATTGGGTCGGCCTGGGAGACGTTTTGTTCATTTCCGCCGCACCCACCTGTCCCACAATCCTTTGAACTTTCTCTTTTTAATTTATTTTTGTTTCTTTAAGGACGCTGAGCAGGAGAAGGCGCTCCAGACGGGTGGGAGAAGCCTGAGAGGACCCTGACCGCCTGGAGACTCTTAGTTTTAGTTAAATAAATATCATTTAAACCTTTTCTTGTGTCCAGTGTCCTTTAAATGTGTTTTGGCCCTCATACGGTCGTAACATATTTATTGGGGGCTCGTCCGGGATATGATATTAATTAACTTAATGAGCTAGGTTAGTGGTTGTCAGTTTTTGCTTAAATCACATTTGGGGGCTTGTCTTATGAGCTAATTTGTCTTTAGTGTTTTAAGCGCTGCTAATCAGTGCGTTTTTACGGGATTGAGCACCTGTTATGCTCTGTGGTATTTTTAGTAGTCTACTGCTTAAAGAGGTTGGCTCTGTTTTGCATTACTTACTAAAAGCTGCGACTGTTGTCTGAAATATTTTGGGCTGTATTTTAGGCTAGACATATTCTAGTGGTTTATCCACTTAATGTTGGATCAGCTGTGCTGATTGTATTGATCGCTCTCAGGTGCGCAGCTGACGTACCTGATGGTGTTTGAGTGGTTGGACAGTTCTGCTGTTCACATCTATTTGAGGGCTTGCCAAATAGGTCCTGTAAACTTTTGTCACCTCAAGTTTGAAGGAATTGACTTCAGCAGTTGGAAGCTGGCTGAAGCTCCTCATGGGTGCTGATTGTGAGTACTATCAGCTGTGTATGTGTTTGCTGCTTTGCTTGTGACACATTCAAGGGCAGTAGGACATTTGTATTTAGGTTCACTGTCATCTGTGTACTAAACACTTGATGGTGAGCTGTTTGAGTAAGCTGTTTAAAAACAAAGAAAACTGTTTACTGGAAGCTCACAAACATGGCTTTCAATTTGAAGAGATTTCTTGAACAGCCCACGTTTGATGTCTATATAAACTGCACGAGAGAGCAGATGTTGAGTATAGCAAACCATTTTAAAATCAACACTAGAGAATACGAACGTGATGGTTGGTTTGAGGGTGGACTGCTATCTGAATTAATTAAACTCGGGATTGTTGTGATGCCTGATTATGGGCACTTAAAGGAAAATGAAGCTGCCTTAAGACAAAAAGAGCTTGAAGAACAAATGAGGAAAGAAAAAGAGCTCATTTTACAGCAGCTTGAAACTGCCAAAAGGGAACTACAACTTAAACATAAAACTTTCTTAAAAGAACAGGAACTAAAACGACAAAGACTTTATGCCGCTCTTGAAGAGAAGAAACGTCTTCTGGACCAAGAGTTGCAGAGAGAATTGAGAGAGCTCCAGACTGCACAAAGGGAAGATCGCCATTTGTGTCCCACTGTGTGTCATCCAAAGGTGACACCAAAGCCTTTCATTCAAGAAGGTGAGCCTCTCACAATTCAACAGGAGGTGGCGCCTCAAGGACATCGACTGGAGGAGAAAAATGAGGATGATGTCTATTTGGGTGACAGTTTCTTCTTTTTTCATGTAAATGAACTTGAAACTAAACATGAAACTGAACCTGAACAAATCCCAGTTAAATCTGATGAGAACATAAAAAAACTAAATGAGCTGAAGGAAAATAACATTGATCTGAGTGAATGTTTTTTATTCAGTTCTGAAGTAGAAGAAGTCCCAGTGAGCTTAACTGAGGACCCAGAAGAAACCGTTTCTCCTGTTTCTTTGTATTCTTCTGTAGCTCATGCTAAAAACAATGATGGAGATGATGATGTTGACTTTAGTGACAGTTTTTTATTGTTATACAAAACTAATCAACTCTCATCCAAGTCAGGACGTGAAGAGCATGAGGACCTGAAGAACTCAAAAGAGGTGAAGTCCCACGTGGAATACATAAGTTCTCCTGTTTCTTTGTATCCTGTTCCAGCCTCTGCAGGAAATGAGAGAGTGATGGACAATATGCGACCATTGACTGGAAGTGCAGCAGAAAATACATTTTCACTGTCTGTGAGATGTGAGGTGCTGCAGCCTTATGTTGAACGTGTTGTATATGAATCTGTGTTTAACTGTCTTTGCTGTGTTTACAGTGTGGCAGAAAACAGAGCTGTTGCAACTGACACAGGGATGCTGTCCAGTGCAGAAAATGAGGACAGATTCCCCTTGACTGTCATGACAAATGTCCAGTCTTACACTGACATCATTAGACATGATGTTGGTATTTGTTTGGTGTTTGGTGCTAAACAAAAGCCTTGCAGAGTAGACGGAGATAAGCGTCGTCTGTTTGGCTTCCAAACATTCTGAGATACCACGATGTTTTGTGTGGAGAGGAGTGCTGTGTCTATAGGTGACATCTGCACGTTCTCCCCCAACAAAACTCTGGCGGTGGGGATGTTATGCACCCTGGGGATTTTAGAAGTTTAAACATCCTTGTTTTTATTTATCTTGGCTGCTAACTGCTGCAGCCTGCTGGTTCAATAAAGAACTAACCTTTTTTTTATTACTCAGCCTGCTTCACTCAAGCTTGATTGGGCACAGCTGCTGTTCACCTGCAGGTCCAGCCTATAAAGCTGACATGCTGTGTTTGGTGCAGGGTGGAGCCTTTGCTTAGAGCAATGGATTGTGAGATTGCCAACTGAGTTTGGTGGACACAAGCAAGGGTGCTTGTTGGAGCAACTTGGAGCCTGCTGAAGATGCTGAAGGGAAGCGTCTGAGCTGCTGCCCAGGAGGGGGACAGCTAAGGTGGAACAGAGTGAGAGACTGTTTTCTCATCTTTTTCTCCATTTATTTGATACTTTCGACTGTGTGGGTGTCGGTAGTTCAGTTATCGCTTTTCTTTTATTTAGAGGTATTTTTGGCTAGGCAGATCGTCACCTGGGAAGGCACGACGGTCCTGTATAGGATTGGGTCGGCCTGGGAGACGTTTTGTTCATTTCCGCCGCACCCACCTGTCCCACAATCCTTTGAACTTTCTCTTTTTAATTTATTTTTGTTTCTTTAAGGACGCTGAGCAGGAGAAGGCGCTCCAGACGGGTGGGAGAAGCCTGAGAGGACCCTGACCGCCTGGAGACTCTTAGTTTTAGTTAAATAAATATCATTTAAACCTTTTCTTGTGTCCAGTGTCCTTTAAATGTGTTTTGGCCCTCATACGGTCGTAACAGATGGGCGATGTCTGGAGATGTTACGAAGATGGAAGAAGCAGGTTTTAAACAGATGCTTAATGTGATTTTCAAAAGTAAGATGAGAGTCCATTTTTATTCCAAGATTTGTAACAGAGGTGGAGAGGGGGATGTCTTGTCCAGAAAAGGAAATTGTTGTTATAGTTGATGTTTGTACCTGGTGAGGGGTGCCAATCAGTATGGCCTCAGTCTTGGAGCAGTTTAATCTAACTGGGTACTGCTGAGAGTGAAAAAACGTGGACAACAGCAGGAGTACTGTGTGTTCATGATGTAGTCTGGGTCAGATGACTTTATTCAGATGATTGTGTCTGATGGTGAGTTCTTTACAGAAACAGTGAAAAATATAGAAATGTTCTACAGGTCAGCAGTCAAACTAACACAGGATTAAACACATGGTTAAGATTCCAGTAATGATATTTTGAGATTATATTTCATACATAACTGCAGATTTAGTAATATGTTTTTCTGTTTCTACAAATAATACCAGTCTTTCATTTTTTTAAACTGTTACAATTGTATTGACGTGTAGCATTTACAGTATTCAAATAAAGTTGCTTTGATATTTTGATTGGAAATGATTGAATACATATTGTTAAGTTTATAATACAAATGTTTTAGTTTGAAACACACTTGTTGATCAACTGGGACAA
>JBBPBX010067307.1:0-19437 GCA_038048925.1 Garcialebias charrua
CAACACGTCCTCATGCGCTGCTCCACCGTGCGTCCATCCCCCTCTCAGTCAGCCACACATAAAAAAGAAGTGCCCAAAGTACCGATCTGTTCCGAGCCGAGTGGAACCTGCGCGTGTGTGCCACCCCCACCTCCTCTTCCCCCCTCCTCCGCCTCCATCACCTGCCCTCAGCTCCGTGCGCCGCGTTGTGCAGGCGATGGAGCCGTGAGCCGCGCGCACTGAAGAACCGAGCTGCTATGGAGGAGAAGCGCGGGGGGGGGGCAGGCGTCTAGACCAGTGAGACCAGCAGACCCACCAGTCTGGACCACTTTCTGCGACACACGTGCACTCTGAGTCCAGGAACAGGGGTTTTTGTTTCCAACATCGCACAGAAAGGATGCGGGGCTTTGTGCTGCAAAACATGTTGGCACGCGTCTTGCGCAGCGTGGCATTTATTGACCATCCATCTCAGACTATTCCTTGACCACCTCCTGTCTGTGCTGCAGCGATGTTTGAAGCCATTTTCAGATCAAACCATTTATTCTTGATTTCTGATACTGGACGACCCACGGGAGACAAAAGATATGCACTACAATATTAATAACTTTCGAGACGTTTTAATGCTTCTGTTCAAAACCACATCCGACACTTGCGGGGGGGTGGGGGGTAGCGGTGCCACTCTTCTGAATAAGTGAAACTATAATGTAACACAGTAAAATTAAAGATATTTGACCATCCGACACTTGCGGGGGGGGGGGTAGCCGCGCCACTGAGAGCAGAACTCCGAACGCGTGAAGTTCCTCCTTTTACTTCATGTGTTTGAATGAATGGACACTTCCTGCTGTCAGAAGGCAGGAAACGTGGCCTTATATGGTGTTTTGAGGGGTGGGAATTATGTAAATAACCTTCCGCGTGCACGAGCAGGTGAATAGAACAGGTGGGATTCATCATTATTTACACAGCTCATATACACACGTTTCCTGTGGATAGAAGCCTTTGTTGGATCTGACGTGGCATGTTCGTACGAACACTTCGTACGAACAAAAGTAGGAGAAATTCAGGATAAGAATACGAACATTTTCGTGCATGAGGGCCAATGATGTCCTTGACCAATATCAATTAATTTTTGTCTACTGCATCAACCACACTAATCATTTGAGGAAGCTGTACTTTTAAGCAATATAAAACTAGAAATAAATATGTATGGTGGTGACCATCTTGTATTTTATGTGGCAACCCAGTATTAGAAAGAAACCTTTCTGATGCCTATATACAGCTAATCATTCAACCTTTGTTCATACAGGTTAATTCCACTGAGTCTCGGGGACTCATTTACACATCCAAAAGAAAGCTGGCCTGTTGCTTATTTGTCAAGTTATCCAGCTCACAAGGTTTGCGTATGCAGCCTTCTTGGTTTTTGACATAGCAACCTAATTTTTGAAAAGAACCTTTCTTACCCCTAGCTGAACCCACACACCAAATGGGAGTTGGTATGTCACATATTTTCAAATTATCCAGCTCACAAGATGCATGGACAGAAGGAAGGTTTTTCCAATTTTTCCTTTTCACTTTATGACGGGGGACAATAATCATGGTCAGAGATGGCCATGATGTTATATCTTATTAATGCATATTATACTCCTGAGACCCGAGCTCTGGGTTGCGATGCATTTTTCATATCTTCTAATTTGTGATTAGATGGACCTGATTTGTATACGAATAAAGCTTCCTCTTCTAACAGGAAGTTGTTTTTTGCTACATGGTTATGACATACTTTTGTAAAAAAAATAATAAAAAAAGTCCTCAGATGGGGACAATGGGCTTATTTTACAGCATAACACAGCAACATTAACAGGGCTTAACAACTTATAAAACACTATTGAACAGAGTGAAGTATAAGGTACAGACAGCAAAACCAAAATGTAATGTCCCCATATGCGGACGCAGGGTCTCAGGGGATTAAATAATTAATATCACAAGTTTTTAGTTATTATTATTACAAATACTTTACAAAAATAACATTTTCAAACAATACATGGTGAGTTTAAACATTTTCAAGCAGAAAAAAATACTGGTATTGTTTTAGGTATGAAAAATTTGCAACATCAGTTTGAAAACTAAGGGAAAAAACTGTTAGTGTGTTGCATTCTGAACCATTTTACTACTGACTCAAAAGTGGTGTAATTTAAGAATTGTATGAGACCCTTTTAAAATTGCATCATGCACTCCAACACTATACTTTACTCTCCGTCTGTAATGTCTCCTAAAAGTGCAGCCATTATTCAGAATTTTGACAGGGATGTAAGGGACATTTCGATCTTTCAGGCAGTTTACTTTGATATCAGATATGAAGGACCCAAAAAAGGAAAACAAGTCCATCATTTTCAATGACCTTTAAAGAAAAGAACACAGTGAGACTGCATTTCCTTTTCCTTTGCTCAGACTTAACAAGCCATAGTCCTTCCTCTCATGAGTGGATGAAGTGAGCTTCACTCTGACAACATAACTGCTTCATATATTATTGAGCATCATATTTCCTCCCAAACATCAAAATTGAAGCAATTGCAGGACTAAAATGTCGGTGACTTGTGACCAAGAAGGTTATGGAATTTGCTTTCCTCCTGACCCCACAACTAATAAAAAGACCTTTTAAATGTGATTGACCCCAAAGTAATCTAAAAAATTAAACATTTTTTTCTGCTTACTATTCTGTGTGTGGATTATTGACTATCATCTGAAATGAAATGTGTAAGTCAAATCACAGAGGTGCTGATTATCTAAGAAATAAAACAATTCATAAATAAAAACCACTCATTTACCTTCAATAGAAGAATACAAAACCCGCTACATATGGTTATTAAATTTGGTTGACTATAATATTCTTTTAATATTGTACAAAGCTTCGAACTTCACATTGACCTCAAATATCCAAACGTTTTTTTGTAAAAAGGAAAAGTACTTACAATCTTAAGGGTACAGATATTTTTGTTATGCCACAGCGTAGAACTGGTTTAAGGAGTAGGTCTACTTTAATTTATGGAATAGGTCTGTGGAATGGTTTAGAAAATTATACCAAAGCTGCAAAATCAATGACTTTGTTTAAGAAAATTATTAAGATTAGATTTCTGGAAAAATATATGTAAATTGGTTGGCATCAAAATTTTGTGTATGATAAACAGATCAGTTCTGTTGTCAAGACCAGCTTTTTCCAGCTCCGTCTGCTCTCTAAAGTCAAGTCATTTCTCAGCCGTGGTGATCTGGAGAAGGCCATCCATGCCTTTGTGACCTCCAGACTTGACTATTGTAATGCTTTGTATGTTGGTATTAATCAATCCTCCATCTCCCGTTTACAGCTTGTACAGAACTCTGCCGCGCGCTTTTTGACCAACACACGAAAATATGAACACATCACTCCTGTCCTGTCCTCTCTACACTGGCTCCCGGTTCAGTTCAGGATACAGTTCAAGCTGCTGCTGTTTGTTTTCAAAGCTCTGAATGGACTTGCACCTCTGTACATCTCAGAACTTTTGAAAGTCCATCAGCCCGGCAGAGCTTTACGATCTGCCAGTCAACACCTGCTGGAGGTGCCTCGCTCAAGGTACAAACAATGGGGAGACCGGTCCTTTTCTGTTGCCGGCCCAAAAGCCTGGAACAGTCTCCCCCTTGAGCTGCGTGCCACCTCTGATCTGACTCTGTTCAAAACCAGACTGAAGACCCACTTGTTCAAAAAAGCTTTCAGTGTGTAACTTTTATTACTTTTGGTATTTTAGTATGTAGCATTTTTATTTCCATTGCCTTCTTTTATTACTGTTGTTTTTTATTCTATTTTCACTGATTTATTGTTCCAGTTTATTCATCTTTTTATCCTGTTAAGCACCTTGGTCAATGCAAGGCATTGTAGGAAGGTGCTATACAAATAAAGTTTATTATTATATTATATTATTATTATTATAACGTATGATGAATGATTTATTGTGTAATTTTTTGTGGATTACTTTTGTTTGAATTGATTGTTTTGAATTAATTTTGTTAAAAAAGGGGCAGACATGATAAGATTTTATCTTCTGCTTCCTTTCATTTCATGTAATGTTTTTTTTTACGTGGTGTTGTAAATAGTATTTTTTGTGTTCTTTTAACTTTGAAATGAATAAATTTACAAAATTAAATAAAATTTAAAAAAAATAGTACAATAAACTAATGGAATTTAGGTTTCCCATAATGTTTTATTCTGTGCTATGTGTGCTTGTTCTATTCTAAATTTAAAAGAAACACTATCACACAGGAAACCAGTGCATTTTGAGCTGGCCCAAAAATACAGCAAATATGTCAAAACAAATCCATATTTCTTGAAATAAAAATCAGCAAGAACAGGAATTAATGCTTGTAAAAAAATAATACTGACTGAAAAATAAACAATGTACTTACACAAATCCGAGATAAAATACCTTTCTAATAAACTCAACAGAACAATTGGTACCACTTTACTACAGCTTAACTTTACAAATGATTAATTAGGGCTTTATAAATAAGATGAGTTTGTAACCATTTTCTAAAGTATTATTTGTAATTTGTAAATTATAAAACACCAATCATACACTGAAGTTTTTGAATGGTTTGACACATTTACATTATGTAAGCTACTGATAAATGTTTAAGGGTCCAAAAAATGGAAGTCAAATTCATTTACACAAGGGGATCTAAATTAAACTTGGTCCTAACTTTAGGACAAGCTTTGTCAGTATTCAGTTAAAAAAGTATAAAAAAAAGTTTTAAAAATAAATTGGTTTACAGATTAAATATTAAACTTAAACCAGACACATGACATATTTACTTGGCTGCAAGTTCATCATCAAGACTTTGATTTGTCCCCTAGGGACTGACTTTGTTTCTCTGTCCAAATTCCAACTCAGTCCAATCCAACTTTATTTGTAAAGCACATTACACACTACAACAGACCAAAGTGCCTTACAGTATTAAAGTATTAGCATTAAACATGGCTCACACAATACAAAATACAATCAAAACCCAAATGAAATACCAGGTATACTGATGAATGCTCAATATTCCAGGTAGAAAAAAAAGTTAATTCTGGTCCTCTGGACATTCAAAAAACAAAACAAACAAAAACAATTGTAGAAATGTTTTGTCTTTCATCCAAAAGACTTCTTCAGTCTGAGGTGCTGTATTCAGCTCAGTCTTATAAATAGCACCTTCTCATAGTGGATCAACCAGTTTGCTGCTGACAGCCTAAACTAGCTGCTCACATGATTAAAGAGGACCGTGAGCCTAATGATGGATCGTCAGCACCCTGATGCTTGCTTGCTATTCATAAGGGGCTGAGTGATACTAGCAATAACAGCATTGCAATAGGGGACAGTTGAACATTAGGCCTCCACCTGTTTAATGATGGACGGTTTCTTTTCACAAAGATGGCTTTTAAACCCCCAAATACATTACGGTAAAGACTGGTTCATCCCAAAGATCCAGTCCCCCGGCACAAACAGAGTAATATTGTGTATGCTGTTCAGTGTCAGGAGGGCTGTGATCAGTCTTACATTGGGAAACTAAACAGCCACTGGCCAAAAGGATGGCCCAGCACAGAAGATCAACATCATCAGGTCAGGACTCTGGGTCTACCACTGGCGTAGGCAAGGGGGGTTCGGGGGGTTCGAACGAACCGCCCACTTTTAAAGGAGAAGTTGACAATGTTAAACTAATGTGCCTGGATAGCTCAATGGATAAAGCGTCTGCCTTCAGTCCCAAAGCTCGTGGGATCAAGTCCCATGGTACAATGTTTTTTTTTTTTTATTCATTCCAAATTAAAAAAGCACAAGAAAACTATTTACAAAACAGCAAGGAATAAAACAATGCATTAAATGAAAGGAATCAGACGAAGAAAATAATCTTATCTGCCCCTTCTCAAACTATTTTTTTTTTCAAACACTCGATTCAAACAACTAATTTTACATTTGTCTTTTATTGGATAAAAAAAGTAGTTAATTTGCCTGTGAAGAAAGAAGAATGTGTTAACCACAGGCTGTGGTTAACACATTCTTTTATCCAATAAAAGAGTGTTTGAAAAAAAAATTGTTTGAGAAGGGGCAGATAAGATTATTTTCTTCGTCTGATTCCTTTCATTTAATGCATTGTTTTATTTCTTGCCGTTTTGTAAATAGTTTTCTTGTGCTTTTTTAATCTGGAATGAATTAAAAAATATAAATGTATCACTGTACCATGCGGGACTTGAACTCATGAGCTTTGGGATTGAAGGCAAACACTTTATCCATTAACCTATCCAGGCACATAGGTTTGGTTTGGTCAACTTCTCATTTAAAACGAACCGCCCCCAAAAAATTCTGGCTACGCGCATGCTATACTCATCTCCAGGCCAGTGGCCACTCGTTCAGGGATGAAGATGTTCACATCCTTGATAGAGAGGAACAATGGTTTGAGAGAGGAGTAAAGGACGCCATCTTTGTGAAAAGAAACCGTCCAGAGGTGGAGGCCTCCGTGTTCAACTGTCCCCCTTTTACAATGCTGTTATATAATAATAATCACCATCATTTTATTTTAAAAAGTGCCTTTTAAGGTGGGGTGACGTCATGTTTGCATTTTTCATAAAATGTCTCAACACATGTATTTTTTTTATCATTCATCTATGTTTGTTGTTGCAAACAAAGTGATAATTTAATGGAAATTTGTTTAAAAAGTGAGTTTAAAATTTGCGCTGTGTATCTTCACGTAACATCCGGGTACTTGCGCTTGCTAATTTTGTGACGTCAGGGCAGGAATGTCTCCTAGAACGCCCCTTTTACATAACAATAGCGCACATTATATAAACTGACAGATTTAGCAATCTAAGTTTAGATTTGAGTGATTTGTCTTCAGTTTGGTAAGCAGAAGTTAGTTCAGGGGGTTGAACAAGAAACAGCAGGTTCTGCCTTACCGTTCAGGTGGAGTGGAGCAATGGGGGCTCTCGTGTGAAGCAACAGGAGCTCTGAGGGGAACAGCTTTGTTTGTTTTGTCCAGTCTTGAAGACATTTTTCATCTTTTGGGTAAGTGAAAAGGCTCACTCGTTCACTGATGATGATATTAGAACACCCAAATGCGACCCAACGTAACAACATTTTTCAAGTTATACAAAAAAGTTAATAGGCGAATGTGCAGAAAATGAATCGGCGTTCTATGTGCAGCCGCAGACTGAAATTCCTGCCCTGAAGTCACAGATGTTGCATTCGCGTGTAATCAGATTTCCCATGAATAAACACAGCGCAAATTTTAAACTCACTTTTTAAACAAATTTTCATTAAATTATCATTTTGTTTGCAACAACGAACACAGTTGAATGATTAAAAATATATATGTTGAGACATTTTATGAAAAGTTCAAACATGATGTCACCCCACCTTTCAGAACACTACAAAAGTAAACAACAAGCACAATGCAAATATGTTTTTTGAATGTCCAGAGGACCAGAATTAACTTTTTTTTAAAATACCAGGTAATTTGTGTTGTGTTAAAAGCCAAAGAAAACAAATGGGTTTTAAAAATAGTTTTAAAATCAGATCATGTAGATCGAGATGCACAATATTGGATTGATATGCCAATGTGCTAAAACTTATTAGGCCGATAACCGATGTCTGAACATAGCCCTTTTATGTAGGCTTATTTGATACAAAAATTGTGCAACAGCTGTAAGAGCTGGTGACATATACTCAGTAACAGCCATATGATATGCATAGCACTTTGAACTACTGTATATTAAATGAAAAGTGTTAAATGTTATTTATTAGCATCAGTCACCTGCGATGCTGTCTCATTTGTGGAGGCTTGTTCCAGGTTCCTAGCTGAAGTGTGGGATCCTCTGCACTCCTGTGCATGAAGGACAGCCTTTTTACAAAGTAAGCTCAATGTTTTTGTTGATCCATTGTGCTGTAAGACTACCGGTAATCATGGTAACGAGGCTAACACAACATCCAAAAGTCTGTGGTAAAACTCACCCAACAAGACGTGCTATCGGCTATTAGCTTCTCAACTTCGTTGGAAATGACGGGTGTAACTCGGGTAACATTAAGTTGGAAAAATATATCTGACTGCGAATGATGTAGCGAGGCTCATCGTAGTCCTCAAATCTTCGGAATCCGACATCCTCACCAACAAAAAATAGAAATTCCACACCACCGACATTTTGAATTTTCCTCTCTGCCATGAGATCGGGCGACATCATCGCATTGCACTGCCGCTCCAGCAAAAACAGCACATCGGTGAGTTATTTTAATGGAATGGCCAATGTCTGATACTGAAAATTAACGTTAATATTGGCTGATACCAATACAGTAGCCTACCAGGCCGATAATATCGTGCATCCCTAAATGTAGAGGCTTGTTTGAGATAAAGGGGCAGCTCATTCCACAGTTTCGGAGCTGCTGCAGAAAAATCTTGATCCTCCAAAGCAGGGGTCTGCAACCTTTATGATCAAAAATGCCATTTCTGCCCCTTCATTCACTAAATTATAATAATAATAATAATGAATTCAATTTATAACGCACTTTTCATTAATGAAAATCTCAAAGTGCTTAAACACGTCCAGAGTTGCAACACTTGATACGATAGTCATTATCAACTGGTGGCCCATGGGTCACTTAAAGTTTATTAAAGTGGGCTTTTCTGGCCAGTAGACGTGAAATTGTAAAACTAAAATAATCCAGTGATTGTTAACATTTATTGATATTTTGACATTTTGAGACAAAATAATATACTGGATTCGATCGATCCATCCATCCATCCATCATCCTTACTCGCTTCTTCCTTTTCAGGTTGCAGAGGTCACTGGTGTCCATATCCAGGTCACAAGTCCATAAGATTGGATTCTTGTAAATAATATATATTTATGTACATACTATTTTTTGCCTATTTTTTAAACTAAAACAAAGAAACTGTACAGGCGTATGTGATTTTTATTTTTGAGAAATTGAGTATTCTACTTTGAAGAAATAAAGTTAAAGGGAGTATAATTTACTCTGTGTATTAGTACTAGCATACACATATTTGCAAAGGAAATTACAGGAAAACAGCTCAAACTAGTTATTTTTTGTTGTGGGTATAATATCCTATAAATGCAGTTTATGTCAGTTTTGGTCAAAGCTTGAAAGAGCCGCTGCAGAGGGACCAAAGAGCCTCTTGTGGCTCCAGAGCCGCAGGTTGCAGGGAATGGCTTCTGCCAGCAGGCCCAAAAATGTGCTGGCAGAGCTTGAGGGACACTCTCCGGCCCAGTTGAAAATGTGCCAGACCGAGGCGCATCGAAGAATTACGTTCCTCCGAAAGACGTGCTCTGTACGACATGGTGTCGATCTGTACTCCCAAAAATACGGTAGTCTGGGTTGGTTTCAGATTGCTTTTCTGCAGGATACATTTGTTTGTTGATCCATATCTGCAAAGGGCATATTCCTTATAAGGCCTGGGGCACACAGACAATAGCTGCTGCCAACAGGTCCGAGAGACTCTGGCACAGCTTGAGAGGCACTCTCTGGTCTAGCTGGAACATGCTAGGCAGAGGTGGAGGGCTGAAACCCATACCTCTGAGAGCCTTGCCCTGTACAGTGTGGAGTTGAGCTGTACTCCCAGAACTACGGTAATCTGGGATGGGACCAGGTTGCTTCTTGCCAGGTTTATGACGAAAACCTAGAGCTTCCAGGTGAGACATCACCCACTCTGGGTACTGCGGTTCCTTGACTCTGCTGTGTCCAGGAATGGACAGATCGTCTAAATAATTCAGAACTCTGACCCTTTAATCCCTCAGCAGGGTCAGGGCCACGTCCAGGCATGTCATGAATGCCTGGGATGCGGTTTTCAGGTCAAAAGGTACTGCCAAAAAACTCAGATGTGGAGCCCCTGAAGGCAGAGCGGAGAATATTTTCTGTGGCAGGGCAGGATGTTCACGTGGAGGAAAGCGTCTTTCCGATCCACTGTGCAGAAGTAATCTCTCGATTGAACCGAGCAGATGGCTCGTCTGAGTGTCAACATCCTGGGTTTGTGTTCAGATCCCGGAGGTCCAAGATGGGCCTCAAGCCCTGTTCCCATTCTGGGACTTGGAAGTACTCAGTAGTCTTGAGACTTTTTATTGTCGTGTGTGGAGGGCAATTTCTCTTTATTACACAAGCGACTGAGTGTTCTTGTGTGTTTAAACGTTCTGAACCAGCTAGTCTATGGTCCACAGGTACTGGTGGTAAAAGTTCTGCATTTTCTCTCCCTCTGTGAGTGAAAGTGCCTGTAATGGTGCAGGGGCATCCCAGGGTCATGCAGGCCTCTGCTTTCTCTCTGCACTGCAGGAGAAGTACTGGGGTGACCCGTGACTTCTTTACAGAGATGTGGCTTTTCTTTTCCTTTTGTTGGTGGCCCCCTGCAGCTCCTGCAGCTTTTCTGCCTGGTGGGCCTGCAGCATCAAGGCCGCTCATCCTTGTCCACCACACCAGGGTCCCTCGGGCCCTGACATGGTCAACGTCCGAGAGTTATCCATAGCCTCATAGGTGGATAAGCTCTCAGCGTCACGATGTTCTCATCATGGGCATAGGAAAACTACCAGTTAGCGTAGCTGAACAGGTGAGCTGAAATTCCTCCTCCTGGACTGTGCTGGTCAGAGAGCCTCCTTGTTAGCAGGGGCTAAACGTGGAGGTACTCGTGAGCCCGCTAGCGGTGCTAAATGGGCCATCGAGCAACGCAGCATTGGTAAACAAACTTAGTTATGCAATGAACTCTATCGTCTATTCGGCTACACAGGATAGCGAGACAGGCAAAACATGAGAAGGTTAGCTAGCGAGCTAGACCAAGCATTTTCACATACCTTACAATGGAGTCCTTCGTTGTCCGCTCGTAGCCGCACTAATCATGTTAGCAACGCTGATCGTCCGCCCCGTGTTGTCATGGGTGCTCTTGGTTAGTCGGGCTAACCGTGGGAGCTAGCCAGTTAGCAGTGGGGTTACTCAATTTCCACTCGCCTTTCTCCGGGGTCATCCGTGAGAAAAGCGTCAAGTGTCTTTGCGTGTGACATCCCTGAGCCAACCGAACAGGCCTTGTGGGTGTCCGTTGCTGAAAGGGGGTAGCCAGATCCGCTGAAGCAGGTTCGGGAGCCGGAGCTCACTGGCCTGCTGGAGTTCTTCGTCCGAAGAAGTTCTCTCGCTGAGCTACCCGTGGCTGCTAGCCTGTTAGACCTGTTAGCTTAGCAGGTAGCGTGTTGTGCGGTTAGCATCCGCTAACCGAGCGGCAGAACAACAGAGAAGAAAAGGCACGGGAGCCGGGGCTCGCTGGCCTGCTGTTCTTCTTAGAGCCATGGCTGAGAAGAGTCGAGCTCATTAGCAGTGCTAAAGTTGTCCGGAGACGTCTCCTTCATTGCGTCGCTTTCGCTGGCTAGCTTGCTACTCGTTAGCAGGGTAGCGGTGTGACGTAGTTAGTGCCGTCGAGCGAAGCAGCTGCGAAGAGAGAAGCTTTGAGGTTAGGAGAAAAAATGCTGGACCAGCCTTCGCCAGCCCAGCAATACGCAGGAAATTTCTCTGTACGCTCAGCGTAGGGAGCAAGCTCACCTCTGGTCGAGCGATGTAACAAGAGAGAAGTCCCACGACGTTCAGGTTTAAGCGAGGTGAAGGGCAAAAAGAGAAAGTAGGATGGGCGTCCGCGTCTTAAGTACCCAGAGGGCGGGGTCTCTGGGGTGACGCTGACACCCCCTGCCGTAAAGGCGTGAATGTATTCCTTCAGGTAACCGCGCGGGGGCACAATCCCCATAGCAATGTGTTGCACCGAGTGACTGACTGATAAGGGAACTCACTAAGCCCCAGATAAAGTGCATTACAGTAAATTAATCCATACAGGTCATAACACAGACATGAATTACTGTCTCTAAGTGTCCTTTTGAAATTATGGGTTTTATGTTGGCCAGCTGTTTCAAATGATAAAAACTTGTTTTAACAACCGACCTGATCTGGTTGTCGAATTAGGTTCAGGAACAAAGTCATCTCCCAAATTCCTCACTGACAATTTGTTGTACTGGGTCAAGGAACCTAGATCTATAGGGGAGTGCCCAGCACTACCTCCAAAAACCATCACTTCCATCTTGATTTCATTAAAACTCAAAAAGTTAAGTGCCATCCAGGCCTTTATGACCTCAAGACACCTAAGAAGCAGATTTAATTTTAAAGAGGGACATAAATTGGTCATCTACATTGCAATGGAATGGAATGCTCTGCTTTCTGAATATGGAACTGAGAAGGAGCAAATTGAAAAAAAAAACAGTGGCCATAAAACTGAGCCTTGAGGGACTCCACAAAAAAGAGGCAAAAATGAGGATACTGATCCCTCAAGAACAGAGAACGTTCAGCTTGTCAAACACAACCTGAACTATTTTAAAGGGGACCACAGATGCAAAATTCACTTTTTAATGTTTTTTTTACTCAACTTTGGGTATGTACTTCATAAAAAAACAGTCCTAGGGCCAAAAAAATGCACCCAGTGGTTTATTTACTCTAAGTATATTTATTTATCTTTGATAGAAACACTTCATTTTCAAATTCTGCGGTTTGTGACGTCACAAACCGTAGCCACAACCCACCTCAAACCTGAGTCCAGCCCCTCACCTAGCAACCCCTGGTTAGGTTCAACCCACTTCAGTATAAAAGACATGACGGTTGTTTTTCATGATTTCATCTCATCTTTTGTTTAAATGTTCTTAATTTCATGTGTACAGCACTTTGTTGCAGCTGTGGTTGTTTTAAATGGCTTTATAAATAAAGTATAATTGTTATATTTGTTTGCTGACATTATAGTAAAAGTGTGTTTGAGCTGAACTTTTCTTTTAAAAATGAACATAATTGTCAAATAGCTGATAGGTTCGCTTTGACCGGTCTTCGTGTGCGTGGGCTGCTAAAACCTTCATCTGTTTAAAATTTAATAAGATTAACACTTAAAAAACATATTTATTTGCTGAAAATTATAGCAAAGGTATGTCTGAGCTGTACTTTTCTTTAATAAATGAATATGTTCAAATCCGCTGGATTTAAATAATTTCGCTTGTCGGGTATTCCAAACGTGTGCGCGCAACATGCTGCAACAACCTTCATCTCTTTAAAATGTAACAAGATAAACACCAAAAAATATTTACTTATTTATTTTTATTCAAACTCATTAAATTCTTCATCCTCTGCGTCGCTGAAGAGTTCTGTCAACTCCTGAGCAGGTAACAAGTGCAGCGCTCAGAGCAGCTGCGTCCTCCTGGCTCCACGTCAGCTCCATCAAACATCCTGCCTTCCTGAACCCAGACAGATGGATTCTTTACTGACTGAGGTCCAAGCTTTATCCTTCCATCCATCCATCCGTCCGTCCGTCCGTCCATCTATCCATCCATCCGAGGACCTGTTGCACGTCACGTGCATCTGTCCTGTAGCTGTTGCTCTCTGTCCACCACGGCGCTGAGCTGCTTTGAAGCTTGCTCAAGCCTTCCAGGATGATGCAGGAATGGAGTTAAACACTTTAATTTTATCTTTAAACTACAGCATGATGTGCGCACACGTTGTCCATCCAGCAGGACTTTTTTTGCTCTAAAATATCCGTATACAGGTACACTGGTCGTCAAAAGCCTATGAGTCCTTTAGCGTGTTGAGGAGAGCAAGACGTGACGGTGTGTGTGTGTGTGTGTGTGTGTTTGTGTGGAGTACTGTAAAGTGAAAGGCAAATTGAAACGCGGCTGTAAGAAAGACTGTTTGTGCACCTGTTGGCTGGAATTATTATTAAAACAAGAGGATTAACCTTCAGCCACCGTGTGGTTTATGTGCAAGGCGAGCGAGGGAGTTAACCCTGAAGCAGAGACTTCAGCCCTGGAGGAAAATCTCCCCTGTGTCTTTTGACCACGGATGAAAGACTGAGCAGGAAAGGTTAACACTAACCCTTTTTAAAAAAGAGCTAATTTTAAAACAACAACAGTTTAGAGATACTGGCTGTTACAGAGGGCGGAGTTAATGTAAACAGATCTTTGAAGAACGTGGCCATGAGAGCTCATTATCATAAACCAGTCATTCAAAATGAAAGTTAAAAATGGCAGAATTAAAAAGGGTATAATTAATTATCTAAGAATTATTTTGTGTATTAAATTGAATGAACATTGTCTGGATAACCCACAGACATACCATAAAAAAATTAAAAACCTATCTGTTGTCCCCTTTAAGACAACACCCCTAATTCCAACCCATTGCCCCAGATGACATAACAGAATGTTGTCATCAATAGTGTCAAAAGCAGATCTTATATCTAAAAGCACATAGATGACACTGTCTATCCAGAGTACCCATTCCTGCCTCCACCCTCATTTGCCCCACTCTGGGCCCTTGAGCAAGGCCCTTAACTCCAGCCCTATGTTCCCCTTTGTGCTCTAGATGACAGCTCTCTGCTCCACACAGAGTGCTGTGGGAACTCGGTGGTCTGTGGATGCAACCACAAACCTGAAAGTTATGCACCATAACTCATGTTCCCTGAAGGAAGGGAACAAGGTGCAACATATGCTATGGGAATTGCGCCCCCACGTGATTACCTGAAGGAATACATTCACGCCTTTACAGCAGGGGCGTCAGCGTCGCGCCAGAGGCCCCGCCCTCTGGGTACTTAAGCCGCTGACGCCCATTCATCAATCTCCAAGATGCACTTCACCGAGCTTTCAGCATTGAAAAGGGCCAAGTATGTTGCACCTCGTTCCCTTCCTTCAGGGAACATGAGTTATGGTGCATAACTTTCAGTTCCCTTTCAGTCATGTCTCTCGGTGCAACATATAATATGGGAACGTAATCCATTCACGCCCTTGAAATGCTCAGTAAAATGCATCTCAGTGTGAACGTCCGCCTTTATTCAATAGGCATCTCAAGGTCGCTTTCTACTGTGTGTTAGAAAGGACAGCCTGAGTGACATCACATGCAGTAACGTCCAAACTGTAATGCTTTGCAAAAGTGTTTAATGAGCTCCAGTTCGCAGTAGCACAAATGTCTGCAACTGGTACATCCTTGAACAGTGACCACGAGGTGGCCAAGCCCCGAGTAGAGTGAACGCGCACTCCAGAGGGCACCTGTTGACCTTTGCTACTGTACGCCCTTTTTATGGCCTCAGTCACCCAGTGTGAGAGGCGTTGCTTTGATAGGGCCTTTCCGGTAGCAGGTGCTACAAAGCACACAAACAGTTGATTTGTTTTTCTCCATTCGGCTGTTCTCTGCATGTAAGTGCTTAAAGCTCTCACAGGGCAGAGAGCCTTCAGCCTTTCCTGTTCCTGAGTGAGGACAGGAGCAGGTGGAAAAGAAAAGAGATTAAAGCCCAGACTTCTGTGGTTTAGAGTCAAGATCTTGGGGGTATATGCATGATTGGGCCTTAGGTTGACCTTTGACCCGTCAGGGGCAAACCTTGTACACATTGGATGTACGGACAAGGCATGGGGAGGTCACCCACACATTTTGCTGAGCAAAGAGCCAGAAGAAGAGAGGTCTTATAAGATAATAAGTATATCTTAATGACGCTCAGTGGTTCAAATGGGGGATCACAGAGAGCCCCCAAGACCAGACTAAGATCCCATCCAGTGGTCAAGATCCTGCTGGGGGTCTCTTTCTTAGCACGCCCTTCATAAATCTTATTATGAGAGGAAACGCGCCAGGCGTCCTGCTCCCCCAGCCTTCGTGACAGGCCGAAATTACTGATAGGCACACTTTAATTGTTGAAAAAGAACGACCTTTTCCAACAAGTCCTGAAGAAAGGTGAGGAGCTGAGCCAGGTCACATGAATAATAAATAATGTTTCTTTCTGTGCACCAGGCTTCAAAAATACGCCACTTCCGGGCGTAAAGAGACTCAGTTGACCCAGCTCGTGCATTTTGAATGGTATTTACCACATTCTCTGGTAGGCCTGAGGCCACCAGCTTGTCCCTTTCCACCACCCAACTGAAATTTGTCACAGCTCTCAGCCTAAGTGGTGAGACTGTCCCTTCTGGTGACGTGGAGGGTTCTTGTAGAGAAGCAGTTGGTAGAACCAGCTCTCCTTCCAGGGCCCTAAATCCTGTGGTCCCTTGAAGGTCAACCAGGTTAGGGAGAGGACCTTCTTGCAGATGTACTGCCCTACTGCTCTGATCAAGAGTGTCTGGGGACAGAGGCAATCTGTTGTCATTATTAGACAAAAGCAGGACAGAATGTCTGTTTTTTCTCTTCTTGTTGGGGATCATGGATCGGAGGAGTTGCAAGTTTTGTAAACGAGCAGATCTTCTGGTCCCAACCCGTTTCTTGGTTGGGCCTGGTTTACTGGTCTCCGGCCTTAAAGGGGTCCTGGATCCTGACAAACCACCGGTGGGCTATGTTTCACCCAGTGGGGGTACGTCGTTTAAGAGCAGAACTGAGTCAGCACATTAGCGCGGTCACTTGCTACAAGATCGTTGCTTGAGCATTGCGTGTCGTCCACCACAGATAAGGGGACAGCTTCAGCATGAGAATGTGGAGATGGTCCTTTGTGCCAAGCAGACTTTATATTGGTTGGTGAAATGAAGAGGAGTCTGATTCAGCCCTGGTTTGTTTACACACACTGCAGTTTCATCACAACTGCTTTTGTGAACGTGTGAAGCTGGTGTTAGCCTGCGGGCTTCTGCCATGGCCCCCCGTCCCTTCCTGGGAACCGTTGAATAGGTGGCCAGGAAGGTAGGTTGTCAGATTCTGTCGGTGCACACCCCTGGAGCACGGACGTGTCACAGGTTTGTTTGGTTTATGTATTGTCCGCCCCGTGGTTTACAACAGAGCGGGCGCTGGAGCACGTGACCCCCCTCACCTGTCTCTGTGAGGAGTGTAGGACCTGCTTGCAGATACCTCTGGGACTGTCTGTTGCATACAGAAATAAGGCACCCTGCTAGGGTTCATTGATTAGGCTAACACCCGTGAGCTGTGAGGGAGGAGGGGGGAGATGGCTCCCTCCCTTTATGTCGGCTGGCAGGACAGAGGGACCCGTTCTACTGATGTTATTGTGTTTGTTTTTTTGTTTTTTTTGTGAGTCAAGAAAACAGAGAGGGGCTGTTTTTTAGCTTTATTCGTGCTTATGTGTAACGACATATTTGACTTTATGTCACTCACAACAGAAAGAACATGATTTGTGTCTAAAACAAAGTCACCAGCTTTTTGTACCGTGCTACAAACAAAGTCTGGATGTAAAGAGATCATTTCCCGTACCGCGTGGGCGGGTGATCGTGTAAAGACAAGAAGCGGTCCTGGTTCATCAGGCACGCTTCTGTTTGGTGTCCCGATTTGCCGAGGAGGTTCTGTACCGGTCCGCCGGACGGGGAACAAATCTGTTCTTACTCCAGGCGTGTTCGGTCCGAGGTGGGGCCGGCGGTGGTCTCTTCTGATGCTCGGCCTCGTACGCCAGCCGCTTTTGCGGTGGGGCACGTGTGGCTCAATGGTGTCGAGGTTGCGGTGCTCTGCTCCCAGCTGACTCCTTAGGGGTGTGGGGGGAGCGAAGGTTCTCCTGGGGATGCTCACTCGGAGAGCTTCAGCCTGTTTACGCCTCTGGTCCAACCTGGTCTGAATTCAATCCAGCGCTTTCCCAAAAAGTCCCGCCGGTTATATTGAATGGTGGAGAAAAGGAACTTTCTGTCCCTCCGGGAGGTCAGTTAAGGTCATCCACAGATGGCGTATTGCGATGACCACCTCAGCCATTCCTCTGCCTTGTGCAACAGCTGCTGTCCCTATCATGCGGAGCACAAAGTCTGTTGCCCTGCGGGCTTCATCCAGCAGCTCCGCGGCAGCTTGCTTGTCTGTCGTTACCTGGAGCTCCTGTAGTTTTTCAGCCAGGTAAGCTTGCATCATTGCGGACGCGTTCATTGCGCACGCTGCGAGACCCTGAGCCCTGTAGCATTTCTCGAGCAGAGAAGCCGAGGTTCGACAGGCCTTGCTAGGGAGAGTTGGTTTTGTCCTGGATGACTTGGGAGCCAGATGAGAGGCCAGCGTATCCTCGATTTGAGGCACGTTGGCTATTCCCACTTCATCCATCCCGTCCACGTCGAGAAATTACGAGAGTGGCAGTAGCATTGGGGCTCTGGGCTAAGACCAGGTGCGAGTCAGCTCTGTGAGGAAGTCCTGAAATATGGGCATCCTTTGCCTCATGGCGGCCTGCTACTTTGAGTAAAAATAATTTCCTGCCAACCTCGTGAATTGTTGACGAGGCGGAAGCTCCGGCCATGGGATCTGTAGCACGTCCGCTGCTCTATGACATAGGTCGAACAGAGAAGTGATGGAAAAGTCAGTTTCCAGGAGCACAGGTACCGGGGTGCGGGAGTGATCTTCTCCCTGTTCCTCGTATCCAACGTCAGCGTCGTCCGCAGAAAATTCACCTGAGGCTGAAATTGAGATCTCGTCCTCGTTCATCATGTCTTGAGTGTCAAATTCGACTGTTAAGTCCACCATGGGGGGTAGCACATCTGGGCTGTCGCCCTATTCAACTCGGGTGCTGTCGTCCAAAGCCATACTCTCGAGCTCCGGAGTGGGCGTCAGAGGTTCAGTTGTGTCCGGGTCTGCTGGCACCGCAGTAGCCCCCATGGCCTTGGCGACAAAGTCCGCCCGGTGCCTCCTCACCGCCTCCAGTATCTGGGTGCAGTGTGGGCAAGACTCGGGTGCATCCAACGCCATGGTCGCGTGCAACATTCCCAAGCAGACGGGACAGGCCTCATGGGTGTCCGTCGCGGAGAGGGAAAAACAACATCCGTTGGGGCAGGCGCGCGAGGTTGGGCTTGCCGTTCTGCTGGTCTTTTTTGGAAGTCTTGTCTTTCGCTTTCCTTTCTCCGGAGGCATGTCCGAGATAAGACGAGCAAGTCTTTCCAAGATCTTTTTTCTCTTTATTTGAGACATCTCCTCCATTGCATCACTTTCACTGGCTAGCCTACTACGAATTAGCAGAGGTAGCGGTGTGACGCAGTTAGCGCCGTTGAGCGAAGCAATCTGCGGAAAGAGGAGAAGAAAAAAACTTTGGGGTTAAGGAAAAATGTGCCTGACTAGCTTTTGCTAGTCCAGCATTACGCAAGAATAAGTCTCTGTGCGCTCTGTGTAGGGAGCAAGCTCACCTCTGATTGAGCAATGAAGCAGCAGAGAAGTCCCGCGAACAGAGAGAGTTCAGGTTTAAGCGAGGTGAAAGGCAATAAGAGATTGATGAATGGGCGTCAGCGGCTTAAGTACCCAGAGGGCGGGGCCTCTGGCGCGACGTTGACGCCCCTGCCGTAAAGGCGTGAATGTATTCCTTCAGGTAATCATGCGAGGGCGCAATTCCCATAGCATATGTTACATCGAGAGACATGACTGAAAGGGAACACTAAAGAAGGGCATCCAGAGTAAAAAAAAATAAATAAAAAAATTGCCACGTCTTGGTGCAAGTTAGTTTGCTGTTGTGATCCCTGAAGAAGGGAATAGCTGAAAGAAG
>JBBPBX010067308.1:0-19436 GCA_038048925.1 Garcialebias charrua
AAGTTCCCAGCAACTCTGAAGCGTTCAGCAAAAGCTTAGACTTAAAAAGCAGGAACACAGAGAGGAGTTCACTTGCCTTATCAGGTCCAAGGCTACAAGCAGCAGCAGAGAGAAATGTTTAGGAAAAAAGACAGATAACGCTGGAGCCCTGCTCATGAGACTGTCTCTGAGTTTCTAAACAAAACCGTCCGGTCTCTGTGACCCGAAGGCTTCACCTTTAAACACAGCAGTGAAGACAGTTTAACTCTTGGAGAATGACACAGCTTAAAAGCACACATCATGAAAATGACAAAAGTTATTCTTTTGATCACATTAGGATAAAATCAAAGATAGAAATAGTCTCTTTTGGTGACTATATTTATCAGATTATAGCTAAATGAATGATTTTGTAGTAAATGTCTTGCTTTACTGAGAGGTCAGTAAAGGTCATCACTGGACAGTTCAAAAACCTTAATTTGACCCTGGGTAGGTCCATTACAATTTGTATATATCAATTGTAGCCAATTGTATAGAACTATCATTAATAAAACATGGTTCATATTAACCAATTGTTTGAGGTATCGGTGTGAAGAGAGAATGTGAGTGGACTGCTTCCACTTTTCAATTTTTGGACTACTTCTGTTGCATTTGGACATAGGTGAGCACAACCTCAGCCACTGTCCTCCCACAGGACATCTTCTCTGCAATGCTGGAGTCATTCAGTGTTTAGTCAGCTTACACCCACAGTCATAACTTATGAGCTTGTTTCACAGTGTGTTGTACAGTGTCTGGACTATCTCTGCAGTAATCTGTAATCAGAAACATAAGAAATACTATATACATTAATTTATGTATTTTTATTTATCTATTTTATGTAATTTTTATTCTACTTGTTTATCACAATAAAACATACATCTTTGACCTTTAATGCTCACATTCATTGCTCTTTCACATTAAACTTTTTTTTTTTTTTTACATACATCTGCCTCTGGAGTTGCCCAATGGACAACTGGTCAAGGGTTCTCCTTTTGTTGTATTTCACATTTCTTATGTGTTCAATGGTGGAAGCATGTTGTTTGACATCAAAATGTCCGCCATGGGCTACAGAAAAAGCATGCTGGCAGACAGTACAGTGCACTTTATTTCCTTTATTGTGCACGCTTTCCAGCCACGTGTTCCTTTTCCCACTCGATTCTGTAGTTTTGCAGCTTTCTCTTTTTTTTTCTGGGAGGAGTAGTCGGGTTGCCGATGGAAGGTGAACCGTGTGCACAGTTTAAATCGTCTGAATTCCTGTCGCTCACGTCCATGATGTGTTTTGTTGTCGAATCCTGTCTGCCAATGGTTGTGAAAAGCAACAGTAGCTGGAGCAATGAGATAAGTTGGATTCTGTAGCTTCATGAGTAAGAGGACTGCTAGTTATACTATAACTATTAAATACTATAATAATAATAATAATATTGCATTTTATTTGGTAGCACCTTTCAAGACACCCAAGGACACTTCACATTAAAAATACAAAATAAAACAATATAAAATGGCTATAAAAACACTAAACGAACAATAAAATAACAAGAAATTAAAGTGAGAAGGCTAACTTGAACAGGCAAATTTATATACTATACTATACTACTGTATACTATACTATTGTAAGATGTGATTAGTATATCTAACGGTCAGATTTACTGAACAGTGCTGTACACTAACATTTAAGGATGAGCAGGTGTTTACCTGTTAACCTTAGCATCTATTATATCACGACGAGTTCTCTTCTTTTTCACGGATTTAAACAATAAATTCTGTGACCAGCTGATTGAATATGAGTAACAATGAAGCGTTAACTAGTTGTCATACTAGGAGTACTGCCATTTATTAACAGAATCATAAATTACATCACACACAGCAAATTTTGCAGTGTTAAATCAACTCAAATAGAGTCAAATTTGACACTGTTCCAGAGTGTATTTGGTCCCAATCAGAATTGGTGTTAAATTAACTCTTTCATGAGAGTTGAAAATCCAGTGTTAAATTAACTCTACATTGAGCAACTTTTTAACTCGGATAGTGTTATTTGAAATTTACTCTTTTATAAGAGTTGAAAATCCAGTGTTAAATTAACTCTACATTGAGCAACTTTATAACACAGATAGTGTTATTTGAAATTTACTTTTTTATAATCCAGTGTTAAATTAACTCTACATTGAGTATTTTTTAACACAGATAGTGTTATTTGGAATTTACTTTTTTATAATCCAGTGTTAAATTAACTCTACATTGAGTAACTTTTTAACACAGATAGTGTTATTTGGAATTAACACAGCAGTGGAAATCACTCCATAAAGAGTATTTTTTACACATTTAAGTGTTATTATTTTACTCTACTTAATTGTTAAAATGTATATAAAGTAACACTTCTTAGTGTTAGAACCATGCACAACAATGGTGTTGATAGGATTATTTTCTGAATTGTAACTCAGAGTGTAAAAAATTCTACTCAATTTAAAAACAGATATTAAAATCTGTGCCATAATGGAGGTAACCGTTGAAAAAAATACACACTTAGACATTAAAATTTCAACAATGCATTTGAAACAAAAACAAATTGTACAAAAAGTCTTAATAAAAACATTTATTTGTCAGGCCAAAATACCTAAAAACACATTAAAACAGACTATTGCTTGTCATTAAATGACTATATGGAACAACATACAGTGAGGAATCTGTTGTGCCGTACTTTCTTTGGACATCAAACGGTTTAAAATAACATAGTTTGTCAATTTTAAACACCTTTAGAACTCTGTCAGGTTGTAATCTGACCCTAAATGCATAATAGTGTTAATCAAAAAACATAAGTGTCCATCAGTGTTCCACAGAACACAATACAGGAAACCCCCGACAAAGTGCCTTAGTGAACAGTGCAGTACAGGAACTTGTAAAAGGTGCAGTACAGTACAGTAATGTATTTTTCAGCACAGAAAAAGCATACAAAATGCAAATTTCTTCCTAAACAGTTCTCAACCATAATCAGCAAAATGATGTCAACCATGAACACTTCTGAAAGAGCAGCAGCTACTGTATTGACATCAATCAGCAGCAAATCACATCTATCAGAAACATGTTGCACCCATCGTGAAACCAGTGCTTTGGTGTGCAGTCCATGTCCATGAAAAACAAGTCCATGAGCTCTAAGAAAGCTCGAAGCAGCAGAAAAAGAAAATGAATTCCCTTACTTTGATTGAAGTGTAGGTAGACAGTCTGTATGATGTTTTTCTCAAGTTCAAACCTGGATCACATGGAACTGCTTAGCCATTGCTCAACCATGAATGTTGGGAGCATTTGAGGCCAGGTGTGAGTTCAGGTGTGTGGTCCTGATGTGAGCAGGTCTGTCCATCAGATCAGGTGTGTGTTTTTTTTGGCAGCAGTCATTGAGGCAGAAGGTGTTGACACACAGGTGATGGATAGAGGCAGGACACCAGAGGCAGGCAGGACACCAGAGGCAGGCAGGACACCAGAGGCAGGCAGGACACCAGAGGCAGGCAGGACACTCGTCCATCCATGAGGAAAGTCCAGGAGGTGATCTGTGTAGAAATTAACACAAAGATGAACATGTGAAGATACAGCTGGACCAGGGTATATGCAGAAATTCCAGAGTTGAATTTAATACCATTTAATACCTTTTTAATACCATCAAAATATTTTTTAATACCATCACGGCACCGAGCTGTAACCGTAGCGGCAACCTCTTGTATTTCAGTTTAGAGCAACTAATTGTAAAGTGATAGATTACTGTCATTTTCTTCCTAAACTTTGGTAGTAAATGTAGTTTTATAACAATTACTGGATACATCAATTTGCTTCTTGCCTCAATAAAAGCACTGACATACTTGTTATTTAAATCTAACCCAAGAGAAAAAGTTTAATTGTTCCCACACATAACATATCTCTAATGGCAAACAAAAACTGTAAACTTGAAAACAGAACAGTTTAGTTAAAATAATTCAACACTGAACACATGCATAATTCAAAAAGAGAGGTAGAAAAATAATAACTACTGTATTTTTCATCCTGTAAGTTGCAGTTTTTTGCATAATTTACATGCCTTGCAACTTATAGGACGAAGTGACATATTTATAGATTTTTTTCCCATATTTATAAACCATAACACTGAAATATGACCGTTTCATTCATTCTGACTGAAAAAAAAAAAAACAGTTCATGATATCTATTGTAGTAATAGTATGGCATGCTGTTGTATCATGTAATAGGAAAACGTGCCTATAATGACAAATTTAAAAAAGTTCAAGACAAAAACAACTGGACTTTATTTATTATACTATTATACTATACTTTATTGTTTTTTTATTGCATTTTTTAGAATTCACCATGTCCTGGATGACTGAGAATCTTCACTAGCTATTAATGACTCAATCGGCCTGCCATACTCTCCCCACCTCTCTGCTTGAACCTTCAATCCAGCTGCACCACGGTGGCGAAATGCAGCTAATTTGACCATTAAAGTGCATTTATTAAGAAAATGACAGACAGAAAAACACCTCTGCTATAATTTTGAGCTAACAAATAATTGTTTAGGTAATTTTCTTGTTAAATGACAGCGAAACGAGCCGCGCTCCTTTTTCCTGTTTGTCACCGCTGAGCGATCACGGAGCACACAGGCACTGAGGCAGCGACACTTTTTTTTTTTTTTAAATAAAGCCGATTTAACCATTAAAGTACATTTATTAAGAAAACGTTAGACTGAGACACCCCTTTTGCTATAATTTCGAGCTAACAAACAATTGTTTAGGTAAATTTCTTGTTAAATGTCGGAGGATAAAGCCGTGATCCTTTCCTGTTTCTTTTTACAGACATGATACCAGCTGTAGGTGCGCGCGCACACTGACTGACGATATGACGTCTTTGTTTTAGCTAAGGTCCTACTTGGAACATAAAATTAGAAAAGATAAATAAATTCACAGACCTTTTTTAGACGACAGAACAAGAAAAATATAGTTGTGTAGGTTTTAAAAAATTTAATACCTCGTCAGATGACGTTTATTACTTTTTAATACTTTTTAATGGCCTTAATTTGTGTTAATTTCATTTACTACCTTTTAATACCTTTTAATACCTTTTACAACCCCGCAGATACCCTGTGGACAGTGACCTGCAAATAAAACATGTAAAACAGACAGAGAACAAGTTCTACTCACTGCATGGTCACAAACAGGTGACACTGGAGACAAGCTAGGGCCGCAGGCAGGATGACAGAGGCAGGACAGAGGACACACGTTCATCCATGAGGAAAGTCCAGGAGGTGATCTGTGTAGAAATTAACACAAAGATGAACATGTGAAGATACAGCTGGACAGTGACCTGCAAATAAAACATGTAAAACAGACAGAGAACAAGTTCTACTCACTGCATGGTCACAAACAGGTGACACTGGAGACAAGCTAGGGCAGCAGGCAGGACGACAGAGGCAGGACAGAGAGGCAAGAGCAGCAGGTGGTTCTGTTGAAACCCACACACAGACGTCAACATCTGCAGATAAGAAAACACAGACAAGAACAACTTCTCCTTACCTGTGTGGTGAAGAGTTGTGGAGATGGAGGAGCTACAGGAGGCTGGACCATAAGGAGAGAGCAGCAGGTTGGTTCTGTTGAAACCCACACACAGATGTGAACATCTGCAAAAATGGAAACACAGAGAAGAACAACTTCTCCTTACCTGTGTGGTGTGGTGAAGAGTTGTGGAGATGGAGGAGCTACAGGAGGCTGGACCATGAGGAGAGAGCAGCAGGTTGGTTCTGTTGAAACCCACACACAGATGTGAACATCTGCAAAAATGGAAACACAGAGAAGAACAACTTCTCCTTACCTGTGTGGTGTGGTGAAGAGTTGTGGAGATGGAGGAGCTACAGGAGGCTGGACCATGAAGGAGAGCAGCAGGTTGGTTCTGTTGAAACCCACACACAGATGTGAACATCTGCAAAAATGGAAACACAGAGAAGAACAACTTCTCCTTACCTGTGTGGTGTGGTGAAGAGTTGTGGAGATGGAGGAGCTACAGGAGGCTGGACCATGAGGAGAGAGCAGCAGGTTGGTTCTGTTGAAACCCACACACAGATGTGAACATCTGCAAAAATGGAAACACAGAGAAGAACAACTTCTCCTTACCTGTGTGGTGTGGTGCACAGGTGTGGATGGACCAGGGGGGCGTGACGCTTTGGAGGCTGTCGAGAGAGAGGTGATGATTGCAGTACTGTAGATGTAACATAAAACAAAAAAGAAAGTAAAAAAAAACATTAACATGTCTGCTATACCTTTCCGACGATGCTGTGCTGGTATGTGAAGGTGGGCAGGTCAGCGATGTTTTCTTCTTGAATGTTGTTGGCCACTTCTCCAGGAGTCTGCTTGATACTTCTTCTCCAAACATCCAAAGGAAATCCAGCTCAATCTGTGGTGGGAATTGAGCACAATAGATTTTGAGAAGTAAATAAGAGCTATTAACTACCCATCTACAACATGAACTTATTGCAGTGTAATCTACTGATACACACCAAGCCTTTCACATTTTTGAAACGTGGAAAGTCTGTGAGTATGTTTCCTGACTGCTGGGGATCAAGCACAATGTTGCGGTGGTAGGGAAACGTCAGTTTCATTTTCTTCTTGATCATCTCTTCATCTGATGAATACTTCATAAAAGAGATGGCTTCCTTACATTCCTCATCACTCAAGACCAGCTCTGGAACACAGTGGAGTTCTCTTGTAGCACTTGGCCCTCCATCCTTTTGCTCACGAGAGGGTCCTTCTGACAAATAAAATACATGCATCTTTAGACATTATTTATAGAGTTCATATGTCAGTCCTATTTTTACGTTTGGTTTGCTAAAATATTTCTATTTACAACCATCAGGGTGCTAACGATCCATCGTTAGGCTGATGGTCCTCCTTGATCATGTGAGCAGCTGGTTGATGGTCCTCCTTGATCATGTGAGCAGCTGGTTTCGGCTGTCATCAGCCAACTGGTTGATCCACTGTAAGAGGGTGCTATTTATAAGACTGAGCTGAATACAGCAACTCAGACTCAGGAAGTCTTTCGGACAAAAGACGAAACGTTTCTACAATTTTTTTGCTTTGTTTTGTTTTTTGAATGTCCAGAAGATCAGACTTAGCTTTTTTTTTTAGATTTTTCTACCTGGATTATTGAGCATGCATCAGGGTATTTCTATTTACATTTCCACAAAAACTAAGTGTGCTGAATAGTCAGATTACCTCCAAATGACAACCGTCTTTCTTTGGAAGATGCTCTCTGGAGAGTTTTGATCCTCCAGGCCAGGTATCCAGTGCCACTGTCCCCATCATAATAATGCTCCTTTTAAATAAGAAGAGACAGAGACACTTGTTTAAGATTAAACTGTTAAAGCTTGTAAAATATGTTGCATTTCCAAAACCCCTAATGTGCATAACTCACATAGCCATTCTTAGACTGCGGATCACTTAGATAGGGGAAGAAACTAACAATTCCTTTCGCATACTTTTCCTTCTCCTGTCGTGGTGGTGATGTGCTGAAGAACAGATAATGCATTTCAGTGTACTTTAATAATTACCATTATTTATTTATTTATTTTAGTTGTAACCTACCCATATTTTTCTGTCATGTCAGCTGCCAGGATATTAACCATTTTTCTTCTGGTTTCATCCATCAAAGACTTGGTTCTTTTGTACTCATTTATTATGCGTTCTCCACCTGGTTTACTTGTAAGAATGGATTCAACCAACTAAAGACATAATGCAAAGCTATATTTAAAAAAAGCTCTGCTACATTTTTTTTGTTGAAAGATTCTTAAGTTTTTACCTGCTTAGCTTCTTCATCCGGCCTCTGGCGTTTACTGGGTGGACTCTCTGAAAGGATGATGGTATCGTCTGTGTCTGCAGAATCACCAGGTGATGGCACAGACACAGGTGACAACAGTGTAGGGGTCTCATCTATGTACAATGAAAGAAAAAGTGGAATAAAAGTTGTTGTGCTCAGTTCTTCAATGGTGTTTTTACTTTCTATAAAACGGCTAATTTGATTGCAACAAACCTGTGTCATATTTGATGGTTAGCACACCAGTGGAGGGATCTTTAATAACGTCTTTGATGTCTTTGAATAACTTCAAAGACATCATCATCTAGCTCAGTTCCTGAAGTGTCAATAACTTTGACTCCTTCTGTAACAGCTTGAATGCCAAACTTTTCAAATGCTATAACAAAAAATAAAATAAAAAAGAAATCACAGAAAACATGTTATAATTTTGCTTTTAAAATTTATAAAATAAATTTTCACACGTCACTTTTATGAAATCTGTACATAATATTAAAATTAACACAAACATTTACTACTTAACACTTACCCATACTCTGATTATAAATGTGGATGACATTGGACAAGAGGTAATGTTTTGATTTGACACCATTGAACACTCATCAAAATAAAATACAACAAACTTTACCTGCAATAAAAAATCCTTTTAAAGTAGGCTCTGTTAGTCGAACAAACTTTTGACACTCTCCAAGCTTTACTTTCAGGAGCATGATCACTGCAAAAGGTAAAAACCTTACATTTAGAATTTCAGAAGGGCTGCCGAAGTTAAATTTGAAAACCATAAAAATGCACAAGATTCAATTTAAATTAGCTTTAACTGTTCATAAGCTATATGTTGCTAAACAAAAAATACAGCCATAAGTACAGATAACGTGCTTAAAATAACACGTAAAAACACGTAAAAATGGCAAGACTGTTTTCCTGTTTACTGTAATTTGCTGAAGACGCAATGAAATATGGGTACATTCGGCGCGTAGGCTACTCAGAGGCAGACGTTTTTGACTGCAACCCATGAATTGAGACAGCTATTTTGTTGTAATTAAGAATAATTTAATCTAGGTTTAATAAATAGTGTCGTAGCTTTCACAAGAGTGCTGATTAAAGACAACACAGTAGCTGCTGCAACCATAGGGCTGCAACAGCTGCTGTTTCTTCGTTCACATTCCGAGATGACGTAGTTTCAAGCGCGTTCACGTACGTGTTGCTGCTGCACATCCAGTCTTCATGAAACAAAGTCCACACAGCTTGGATGTGCGCTCGTTTTTTAACAAGAACGCCATGAGACCGCAGCGAGATGCTAACGGCTAAATGCTGCGCGTGCTTCGCGATAATAGCTCCGTGCTGAAACACGCCCAGGAAATTTTGTTCCGCGGCGCATATCTTCAATGAGTGGAAAAAAAAAAACGAAACGGTACGCAGATGGACGATATTCTCCCCAAATACACAGCACACAAATAAAAAACAAAATTGTATTATTTTCTGTCAATGCCAGCTCTAATCCTGGTTAAGGATTCACCAGGGGAAAGCGCGTTGGGTGGATTTGCCGCGCTTTGCTACGCTAACTCGTTAGCAGCTAGCTAAACCAACATACACGTTCTGTATAATAAAGTCATGAAATCCGCGTTTTGGTCACCAACAAAGAATATGCTAGGAACTCCCCATATCGTATAAAATCTCAATAAACTAAGTAAAATGTAGTTATGAATTCAGTGCTAAGCTAAATAGTAATAGTCGAACCTACACCACATTACAGTATTTTCTTAAAATAGACTAACTGTAAACGTGATAGTTGGCAAATATGCATGTAATATAATTCAATTAAAACTACAAATTCTTCATTTCTTACTAAGTCAACTTACCTCTGCTCAGACGAATGGATGAAGAGAAAATGGCGTCAGCAGAAATTCAGTGGGAGGAGCTTTCCAGAGTTTTTTCAGCACGTGCTACTCGACACCAAGATTTTTCACCAACACTGGGGGGCGTATTACTCACAACTGTGTTTTATAAATTCTGATAGAGTTATTGCACTTTGACTCTGTTATTTTAACTCAGCTGATTTTGCTGTGCACATTTACAACTGATTGATCGATAAATTCCTATAATTTACTCGTCAGCAGATTTAAAATTAGGGTCAACAGAAAAAGTAAATAAGATGACATATTACTTTAATCTGAAGGCTCTTTAGCTTAAAGTTCTGGCTTAGAGGTTAAAGAAAAAGTTTAGGAGAGGAGGAGGAAAAGGGGAGTAGTTTTATCTTGCATTTATGACCAGATGACACTCTTCCATACGCATCCAGCTAAGATATCATCGTACGCTCCAGTAAACAATCAGCTGCTCTTTTACCTTAACCCTCCTGTTATGTTTGTTTCTGAGGTACAGCAATAATGTTCGTGGGTCAATTTGACCCGGGGAGTGTTTAATCATGTAATAGTGTCAGAAACCCAAAAAGTCCTCCAAAACCTTTTTGTATCTGATTATTAACTCCAATACTAACCATGTCAGTCAATATTTGTGCAATGATGTTTTTTTTATTTCTCATAAATAAAGGATAATGACGACTAACTCATTTGGACATAAACAATGTGATTTACATTTTTTATGTTTGCTGAAAAAACCTACACACAAAAAAACAATAATTATCCTTGAAATTGATTTTTGTAAAAAAAATTATGTTACATTTTATTTTATTTTTTTCAAAGGGTGATCTTTATAATTGAACTTGAAACACATTTACTGTTCTGGGTCAAATTGACCCGCTCATTAAAATCAAGACAAATGAGTCATGAAGATTTGTGTGGGTGGAGTTTTCCCACGGGAACAGAAAAGGTTCCCGTCAAAAGTTGTATAAACACCTGCTTTCTCACAGTTTCCTTGTGAAGTAAAGAGAATAGTGAGAAAGTGGGTTTATGTGCATGCATGTGTGCATGTGTGTGTGTATGTGTGTGTGTGCGTGTGTGTGTGTGTGTGTGTGTGCGTGCTGTGTGTGTGCGTGTGTGTGTGTGTGTGTGTGTGCGTGTGTGTGTGTGTGTATGTGTGTGTGTGTGTGTGTGTGTGCGTGTGTGTGTGTGTGTGTGCGTGCGTGTGTGTGCGTGTGTGCGTGTGTGTGTGTGTGTGTGTGTGCGCGTGTGTGTGTGTGTGTGTGTAGTGAAATATGTCTCATAGTTTCAAGGAAACAAATAGAATTGGAAATGTTTTTACCCTTTTTACCATTCATTTTGACTGCCGGGTCAAATTGACCCGAACAGTATCGATGTAACAAGTAGACGCAGAGAGTGGTACAAATGTGTAAAGTGAATCATTTTCAATTTATATGTTGATTGGAACTATTAAGACAAATAGAAAAAGTTTCATGCAGAAAAAATATTTTTAACTATTTTTAAAAAAAATGTAAACTTTAAAACGGGTCAATTTGACCCGTAACATAACAGGAGGGTTAAGACGTCCGTCTCAGTTCTGGTAAAGAGCTAGGAAACAGCCTTGGATGTAAACGGGTCGTAGGTCCGGCAAGTCCAAGCTGGACTCCAAAACGTGTTTACCTTCTCAGTGTCTCGGTGATACTTGCTTTAGTCGGCAGAAGTCATGGTCCTGGTTTGGTTTCAAGATAAATTATTCCAGAAAGGAAATTCATTCTAAGTGGAGCTTACGCTCGGTTTGGACTTTATAACTAGCATATGTTATAAGCCCTTTGCTAATAGAACGGGGGTCTTTGACTCATGACTCGAGTTCACAGCCGAAAGAGAGAAAGTCCGTGCATCTCAGACTCCCTACGGCACTGGAAGTTCCAGGAAGCTGGGAAATTTTAACAGGATCTGACATTAGCGTTTTCCTCTCCATTCATTGGTTCAATCGACCAGTGGGAGGGAATTAGTCATGTCAAAGAGTTCACTTGACTGTTATCAGGATTCAAGGTGAAAGTCAAAAGCAGAAATAATTGTTTAGAGAAACAGACAGAAAGGAGTCGCCAGTGAAATGATTACTGTTTCTAACTTCTAAACAAAACTGAGAAGTTCAGCTTGACACATGCTTTGAACTTTGCCACAGTTCGTTGACTAAGACATATTGAAAAAATATACCAGCATAATAATGATCATTCACATATTGAGAATACACCAGCATATTAAAGAGTGACAACTTATGCAAACAAATCTCCTTTTTCAGCGTTGGAGCGAGATCTGGACGTATTTTTGACGTTGTCGTCCCACTGAACCGCCAGGGAGGCTTGCAGAACTGCAGTCTGTAACCTCGGACTACAGTTCCCATGATCCATTGCGACGGTGCGCATGCGGACCATGTTCTCGCGTGAGAAGCGAGCCTGAGCGGCATGTTTATTTGTAGGCTCATTGGGCCCCCTCTTGGGCAAAGTTTTGATAGGGGTGGAGAGCCTATCTCCCTGATATGGCGTTCTGTCTCCTTTATGTTTGACGTTTGTTTCATGAAAAAAGGGTTGAACTTTCCCTTTAATTCTGACTCTTGACACAGAACAGTGTGAACACAACGTGCTTTTATTAGTGCTTGAGGGCAACATTTTTGGTTTATTGTACAAACAGGGGAGTGTGCTTTGTGTGTCAATAAAAAATGTGTCCATTCAATCGGGGTTTCTTGAACTCCGACGTGGGTTGAATCTGAGAGGCTTAAATTTTTGCCAATGGGTGGAGAAGCTCTGATCGGTCTGGAAATAGCTGCAGGGCTAGACTGACTTCTGTTTCCTCTCCCTCACTGTTGAGGAGGATCTGGACGCCCCCGCCTGTCTCGGGACGAAACGGTGATTGGACCATGCTGGTTGTCCCGGTGGAGGGCGTCCGTGCTGATCCGCCATGGACGTCGCCCGCTGTTCAGTTTCGAGTGAAGGTCTCCTGTATGCGGGCATCGGGGGAGGGAATGTTGTCGTGGAGGCATGCTCCTGTGACTGCTGGGGTCCCTGGACTGAGAGTAATGCCATCTCAGCATCCCCAGACGCAAAGCTTCTTCCTGCTTCCTCCTTAGGTCTGAGAGGTTCTGGATCTTCTCCAAGGCTTTTCCGAACAGGCCCGTGGGTTCAACGGCTTGCTGGAGGAAGGTGGAGCGCTAGTTTTCTGGTAGCTCGATGAGAGTGAGCAACAGGTGTCGCTGGGCGACAACCACTTCTGCCATGCTTTTACCCAGAGCGATAGCTGCGGTGCCCGACAGACGGAGGATAAAATCTGCTGTCCTACGGGCCTCTTCCAGCAGTTTCGCAATGTTTTTCTTCGCTTGAGGAGCGTCCTGCAGTTCCTACAGCTTTTCTGCCTGGTACGCTTGTAGCATCAAGGCTGTATTAAGCGCACAAGCCGCGAGGCATTGCATGCAGTAAATCTTCTCCAGCTGTGCTACTGAAAACTGGCACTACTTGCTGGGGAGTGTGGGTTTGCTGACCGAAGTTTTGGGTGCCAGGTGCGCTGTCAGTGCTTCATCCATAGGGGGGATGTGAGACAGACCCGCTGGCTCCATGTTCTCCAAGTCCAGAAACTGGGAGAGGGGAGGTACAACAGTGCCTTGGGTATCGACCAGGACCAGGTGAGTTCCGTTAAAAAGTCTGGGAACACCGGTAGTTTGTGCCTCACCAAGGTTTGTTGCCTCAGGAGGAAATAAAAACCCGCCAACCTCGTCAGTAGTTGCCGAGGTGGGGGAGCGGGCCATGGCACCTTGAGATACTCAGCCGCTCTGCAACACAGCTCGAACAAGGCTGGGGTGGAACCGTCTGCTTAGACGAGCGCCGTTGCAGCCTTGTGTGAAAGGTCCTTTGCTTCCTCTTCGACGCCTTCCTCTGCCGTCGTCGTCAGAGATGCCATCAGAGGCCGTCAAAGAGATCTCGTCCGACAGCAGCATGTCCTGCACGTCGTACTGGACTCTGGTTTCGTTAGCATCCTCCGCAGGGAGGAGATCCATTTGTTCGCCCCAGGACAATGCTGTCGTGTCCTCCATGTCGTTGGACTCCAGTTCCGTCGTTGGTCTGAGAGCCTCGGATAGAAGTGGGTCTTTCGTTGCGGTCGAGTTTCCCAAAGTTTTTGTCAGGAATGCCACACATTTCTCCAGTGTCGATTTTCGAAGACGGCTATAATGCGCACATGACTCCGGGTTGGCTAGTGCAGCCTTAGCATGCAACATGCCGAGACACACTGGGCAAGCTTTGTGGGTGTCCGTTTCGGAAAGAAATAATCCACATGTGCTTGGACATGGACGTGACCAGGGACTTTCCGTCCTGCTAGCTTTGCTAGAGGCCATGGGCTTCTTCTTACTCTTCTCCGGCACCATGTTAGCTGCCAAAAGAGAGAGCATGAAAGTTACCCGTAAGCGAGATAAACGGGTAAAACAAGTAGAAAATTTAGTGACGCCCTGGGTAGGGAGCGAGCTCACCTCCAGTCGGACAGTTGAGTCGCATACAAGGTCCTGCGATCCGGTTGAAGCGAGGTGAAGTGCACAAGGATCAGTGAAATGAGACCACGCTGCATATTTATAGCAGGAGGGTGGGGCCTCCTGCTTATGCAGCAGTCTCATTGGCCTTGACAGGTGTGATGAAAGAAACTTCACAGGTTGGCCTCGCGAGGGTGCAATCCCTCATACTGTTGTACCAAGTAAACCGACCGAAACACACTTTTTACGAGGCTGGAACAGTTCGTTTGCTCGTACTGTGTTGTATTTGTAGATTAATCAATATATTATAAATATTAAGTCTTTTGAAGGATTTTAAAGACTGAACAGAAGCAAATTGTTCAATTAATCATGGTGGCCATGCTTGTGTTTTGGTCACTCTACCATAGTTACTGTTTCATGAAACTGGGCTGTTGAAATGCCACAGAAAGTGGTACAGTCATCATATGCAGATTCTTTCCTGAGCGCGTGGAGCTACAAAGGGAATTGGAAAAATCTGCAGTGAAGGGCTTGGTCTGTTCTTGCTTTGTGCTGGTGCTAACGTGATTTAGCAGCCATGAAACTGGCTCTTGTTTTATTCTGTCTCTTCATCAATTGAAAAAAGTGGAGCAGAGGGACGATTAAGAGTTGGTAATCTTGAGCTCCATTGTTCGCCCTCATTCAGGTGAGTAAACCTGCAGGGGAGGAAAAGTCAAGTCAAATTTATTTATAAAGCACATTTAAAAACAGCAGTTGTTACCAAAGTGCTTAACAATATAAAAAACAATGGCAGTAATTTAATGAAATTTTTATTTGTTATTTAAAGCAGCAAAGTAAAACACAAAACAACAAATCAAATCACACTGGGTTAAAAGTCAGTGAAAACAGAGAGGTTTTTTAAAAGTGAATTAAAAACAGCAAAGGAAGGGCCGCGGCTATGGTGCAGGGGTTAAGAGTGCGGCCCATGTTTGAGGCTAGTCCTCGCTGTGGTGTGGCGGGTTCACATCCCAGTCCCGACGACCTTTCCACAAAGTCTTGCCCTGTTTCGCCCTCCATCCTCCACAACAAAAACCGGCCACTAGAGCAAAAAAAAAAAAACCTCCAAAACAGGAAAGGAAGTGGACTGTCAAACGTTGGGGGAAGATTGTTCCAAAATTTTTCGAGAAGCTACCTTCCACCAGGCGAACCAGTTCTGAACGAGGTTTGGCCCAAGTGCTTTAGGACGTCGAAGAGATAAATGTCATGTTGGATGAATTATATATTTATAATTCTCATTTCTTTTCCCCAATCCATTGAATGTTTAAAGCTGCATTAAGCAAAGGAGTGACAGCCTGAACGAGCCAGATGAACAATGTGAGACTACATTTTGAACGAAAAAAACCAAATAACCAAAGCTTGTTTGGTTATTTGGTTTTTATTTTGAAACGGAATAACCAAAGAACGAACCATACACGTATTATTTTGTTTACTTACATTACCAAAACCTCTCTTTACTTGATACATTTTATGTATCCTTGCATGAAAGTACCGTATTATGACTTTAGAAAGTGGCTGCTCAGCTAAAATGTATTTACATGGGGTCTGGTCCCATGTGACTTGGTGGACAAGCCCCCCTACTAGTGGTCTGCTGAACTTTTCTTTCCTTTTTTTTTTTGAGTTTGCAGCATCTTATTCACAGTTGTTTAGGTGTTTTTAGTATTTGCAGATTTTTTTTCTTTGTTTTCATTTTTTATTTCTGTGTTGATCCATTTTCTGATTTCAGATTTTTTTCTGCTGCTTTTTTTGGTTGATTATTTTGGAGTTTGCATCACTTATGTGTTTGTTGTGCATATTAACTCTTTGCAGCTTGTTTGCACCCGTCACCCACTGTGGAGGCAGGACTCCTCAGTGAGTAGTCGTGAACGACGTAACTCTTCTGAGGGCAATTGAACTAGACTTTAATAGAAGCTCTAATAAAAAAGTGAACCATTAGTGGTCAAAAGTAAAAATCAAAAGTTTGGTAACAAAGGTACAAAGAAAAAATATTGCTGAAAAGAATGTGTTATTTAATATGAGATGAGATTAAAAAAAGACAAAGCAAGGGTTATTATTCACAGCTGAACTGCTTTCATCTGGTGTGGATTTTCATGTGTCTTTTTAAATGGGACTTTTGTCCAAACATGCGTCCACAAAGATCACAAACAAATGTTTTCTGTCCTGTGTGGACTATCATGTGTCTGTTTAAATGTGACTCCTGTCCAAACCTGCGTCCACAAATATCACAAACAAATGTTTTCTGTCCTGTGTGGACTATCATGTGTCTGTTTAAATATAACTTCTGTCCAAATTTACGTCCACAAAGATCACAAGCAAATGTTTTCTGTCCTGTGTGGACTATCATGTGTGAATTTAAATGTGACTTCCATCCAAACCTGCGTCCACAAAGATCACAAGCAAATGTTTTCTGTCCTGTGTGGACTATCATGTGTGAGTTTAAATGTGACTTATGTCCAAACCTGTGTCCACAAAGATCACAAGCAAATGTTTTCTGTCCTGTGTGGACTATCATGTGTGAGTTTAAATGTGACTTGCGTCCAAACCTGTGTCCACAAAGATCACAAGCAAATGCTTTCTGTCCTGTGTGGACTATCATGTGTGAGTTTACATTTGCCTTCAGTCCAAACCTGCGTCCACAAAGATCACAAGCAAATGCTTTCTGTCCTTTGTGAACTAGCATGTGTTTGTTTAAATTTGCCTTCAGTCCAAACCTTTGTCCACAAACATCACAAGCAAATGGTTTCTGTCCTGTGTGGACTATCAAGTGTCTCTTTAGATTACCCTTTTGGTTAAATATTTTTCCACAGTCTTCACAACTGAATGAGTTCTGTCTTGACTGTTTTTTCTTGATCGAGCCTCCAGTTGTCTTCACTTTTAAACGTTCCTCGATAACCAAACAACTTGAAGACGTCACTGACTGACTCGTCTTGTGAAATTGTTTCCCATGCTCAGTGAAGCTGCAAGATTTGTTGACAGTGTTTATGCCTGACTCAGGAGCTCTGCTCTCCTTCCAGTCTTTGTCACCATCTTCAGGTTCTGACCCAGAGTCTGATAAGTCTTTTAGCTGAGAGTCAGAGTCCTTCACCTCATCACCTTCATCATCCTCACTGACTTCAGTCTCTGAAGAGCTGCAATCATCTCCATAAGTATTTAGATCTGGGTTCCTGGTAGTTTCTCCTTCTCCACAGTCCTCTCCACCAGTTGCTGCTTTCATCTGGTCAGCTGAGCTGCTGGTTGGAAGATCTTCCTCTTTTACTTGGTGCTGATGAAGCTGTAAAAACAGAGGCTTCTCTTCATCTTCCTCATTCTTCCAAGGAACAGCAGTGAATGCAAACCCGGTGTCATCAGTCTCCTTTTTCACACAAAACTGCTCTCCCTCTTGACTGGTCCACAGTTCCTCCTCTTCCTTTATGTTGAGGGTCTTTGGATCCTGTTGGTCCACACCAAGCATCCGTACTTCAGGAGCTTCTTCTTTAATCAGCACCTTCTGCTGAACATCTGCAGGGACCACTGAAAACATGAACATCAGGCACAATTATAACTTTATATTCACACATACAGTGGTGCTTGAAAGTTTGTGAAGCCTTTAAAACTTTCTAAATTTCTGCATAAAAATGACCTAAAACATCATGAGATTTTCACACAAGTCCTAAAAGTAGATAAAGAGAACCAAGTTAAACAAATGAGAAACATTTTTTATACTTGGTCATTTATTTATCGAGGGAAATTAACTAATATTACATGTTTTTTCCTGAGATTTGTCAAGCTGTTTGATCAATAATGCAATACCATATTTTCCTCCCTATATGTCACAGGTTTTTTTTGCATAATTTACAGGCGACTTTTATGGATTTTTTTCCCATATTTATAAACCAGCAGCACGGTGGCTCAACTGGTAAAGCTGCTGCCTCTCAGCGAGCAGGTTCCTGGTTCAAATCCTGGTCAGGGGGCCTTTCTGGGTGGTTTGCATGTTCTCTCCATACATGAGTGGTTTTCTCCAGGTACTCCGGTTTCCTCCCACAGACCAAAAACCTGCATGTTAGGCTGACCGGTAACTCTAAATTGTCCCTAGGTGAGAGTGTGAGAGTGAATGGTTGTTTGTCTCATTTGGCCCTGTGATGGACTTGCGACTTGTCCAGGGTGTACCCCGCCCATCGCACAGTGATTGCTGGATATGGGCACTGGTGATCCCCGTGACCCAAAATGGAAGAAGCGGGTAAAAGATAATGGATGGATGGATTTATAAACCAATTGTTGGCTGAGATGACCGTTTTCATTCATTCTGACTGAAAAAATAGAGCAGTACTAGTATCAGCCCTTTGATGGTAGCAGAGTAGCAGTAAGGCATGCTTTGTATCATGTAATAGGTAAACGTGGCTATAATGACAAATTCAAAAAATGTTAAAAAACTATAACTTGGAGGATTTTGAAAAGAACTGATTGAATATTGTGAATATATGCGTTTTAGCTGCGGTATCAGGTGTGTGATTTTATTTCTTTTGGGATGGACCTCAGCAGAATGAGGTCCAAAGGGGGATTGTTGTGAAATAAACATATATTTTTCTTCGTGTTTTATATTTATTTTGAAGGAGTTTTTCATATGGTGTTCAAATTATCAGTTTCTTTTGTAGAGTGATAAAGATTTACTAAAGGACACAGGCAGATCTGTTCTGGTGAGGCTGGGGGATGATAATATAGCTGGCGCCTCTTTGTCCTGTCAGTTTTACGACTTTGTAGAATATATGACTTGGGGAGACCACTCGAGCAAGCTGGGGGGAGGCAGTGGTATTTCCTGTCTTCTGGCAATAAAGGGGGGACGGCAGGCTCTGAGGCAGGGCCCCCACAGAAGGGTATAAAAGGTTCCCATCCTCCAACAGCAAGGCAGAGAAGTAGTCCACGGATCAGGTTGTATGTCTCTCTCCCCCCTCCTCTCTCCCTGTCTCTCTCTCCCCTCCTCCCTTCTTCTGTCTCTCTATCTCTGTCACTCACTCTCTGTCCACTTATTCTAATCCAATATAATGACTTTTGAAATAGAACAAATGTATTCTGTGACTTTTAACTTATGATTAATTAAACTGGTTTGGAACTTTAAGTGAGCGTCTGTCGTGTGTAAGTGTATCTCTCCTTCCTGTTCCAAAGTGAACCAAAAAACGAATTCTGGGACGGATAGTTTCATTACGTCAACAATT
>JBBPBX010067309.1:3984-19436 GCA_038048925.1 Garcialebias charrua
TACAGAAGCAGAGTGTTTACAAATATAGGTAAATGTAGATGTTTAACAACCCATTAAAAAACACAAAAATGCAGGAAATCACATCTACTTTCTTCAAATTTTTCTGGAGCGAGACCCCCAGACCTCCCGCCCCAAACTACTGTATTTTATGGCCTATAAGGCACAATGGATTATTAGATGCAATGTCAACAAACGGGTCTGTTATTATACATAAGGCGCATTAAGCAAAACAAGTTCATTTTGACAGTGCTGGGCAACGCTAATCCCAAAATTTGTTCCGCTATTTCTAAAGCACTTATTAATTTATTTAGGTCTGCAATTTCAAAAGCGCGTATGTATTAGCAATGCTAGCGGAAGCTAAATGCTAACGCGCTAACGTGCTAACATGCTAACGTGCAAATGGCAAACTACTTTTTTAAATCCAGCAGATTTGACCATTTCGTGAAACGGTTAAGCTCAGAAAAACCTTGTGCTATAAAGTCAGCTAAGAAATATATTTTTTCTCAGCAAAGAAATAATTGTTTTTACCGTGTTTTGTTGTAAAGTCCTTTGCTTCTGTGGCCGCCGCCATTTTGAACAGGGCAAATGAGGCGCTGACGCGTCGCGTAGGCCGCTGAGAAACATCCATAAGTTCACCCTCCATGTTAAAAACTCTTCGTCTGACTCTTCGAAAACAAGCAATAAGGCTGCAGAGTAACACACTGGCTGCTAACTGCTATAGAGAGAGCGCTCTCTCTAGCCAAGAGACTGAGGGGGACGCTTTTTTGTCACAGACCACATCCGGCACTGACAGGATATGGTCTGTTAGCAGTCGTCCGGTTGATTTAAGAGCCCGCAAATATGTTTTTTCGTTTTTACTGATAGATAATTAGTTATTAGCGGTACTGCATTTTAAATAAAAATAGCGCGAATCCGCTTATGAATTATAAAAGTTAGTCAATCCGCTATAACGCTGACAAATTGTTTAGGTCCGCTATAAGCGGATTAGCGCTCCCTGGCGGTCTGGCGCCCACCTTTGCATTTTGACAGATTTTTGAGTGCCGTGTACCACATAAAATCAGTTCAAGGTCCGTAAGTACAACCACAATTAATACATAAGGCACATCAGATTATAAGGCTCACTGTCGATTTTTGAGAAAATTAAAGAATTTTAAGTGCGCCTTATAGTCTGAAAATTATGGTATTCATCATGTTATGAACTGAACGCCCAAACATCATGGACATCCAATATTCAGCCTTTTCCTTGGTGCATAAAGATTTCTCCAAAATGTTTAAATAATTTTATAGAATTATGAACTGTTAAAGATGGAATATTCAAAATCTTCTGAATTCTCTGATAAGAAACATATTTTTGAAATTGTTCAACTTTTTAAAGATTTTTTTTTTACAGACAAATGAACCCCATGCCCACCTTGACTTCTGAGAGTTCTAAAATTCTCCTTTTGTATCAGTAAAGTAAGTAAATTGCTATGTGTTGTCACCATTGTATGTTCAATGACAAAATTAGTTCTCTGCATTACTAAAGCCCCCAGTAGAGCTGCGCGTACTGGCTGTACGCCTCGGTACGACGTACGTACGCAGAGGCAAAAGCGTAGCCCCGCGCAGCCCCTCAGGGCACGAACGTGCAAAGCTCTTTTTTTATGACCGCGCACGCTTGCGCGGTGTCTGACCATAAACTTCCCCGGCGCCGGACTGTTTTGTATGTTACACAAATGAATTAAATTCCTCTTCTTTATCGCTGATCGGGCCTTTTCTTTTGTTTTTTTGCCAAAAGTCAAGTAATCGCTTCTTCCTCCGTTCACTCGATGACTGAAATGAATGAATTCAGGTCCTACCTGGCTGCGCGAGGTTTTAAATATTTCCTGGTGGGCTGTGGGCTGCAGGAAAAGCGCTCCCTGTTTTTATTTTTATTTCTTAGAACTTTTTATAACATATAAAGTAGAAACACCGCAGCAGAACACCGCAGCGGGCTGCTCATGATGAGTTCTCTGAGCTCTCTCACTGAGCTGTCAATCATTTCAGTAGGCGTGTCAGCAAGTGACCAATCAGCGACCTCAGTTTGTCCCCTCTGCGCGCAGCTGCTCACATGACAACAAGGATTTGGAGCGAAAACGCGAGCATTTAACGTGAGAAAGAAAGCAGAGCTGTGCCAGCGAACATGTGCGCACAGAATGCGTGCGTAGAGTGGCGTATTAGGCAGGGCGCTCAGCTTTGCCGGACCCTTAAAGTGTCACTACACGGCCTCTGGGTCTTTAACTCCTCCCCCAGTCCAGATTCAAAAATCTTCACCAAAATGGGCGTTCCGATAGACTGTAGAGGCACCGCCTAAAGGAGGGAGGAGGTGGGGGTTAGAGCGAGTAGGTGGGTGTGGCCAGGACCGTGACATGCAGCTAGCGTTAGCATAATATACTGTATGCAACATGGACAGTGAACACAGCGACACAGGTCTTTTCTCCACCTCCCTCACCAGAAACTGAGGGAGACTTGGAGCAGAGAGCCACAGGTCCTGAGCCTTATCAGTTCAAAAGTCAAAAGTCAAAGTCAACTTTATTGTCAGAACTGCAATATGTACAGGACATACACAGGACCGAAATTGCGTTTCTCTCAGTCCCTCGGTGCAACAGTAACCATCTAAATACTAAACACTAAAACATTTAATAAACATAACCAGCTGCTGGCTACAGGCACTGACGCTCTTATGCAAGAATCTAGTGGTGCTGAGGCAATGGACCGAACGGGTCCAGCATCTGAGTGGTAAATTTATATTAGCAACATAAGCTAATGTTCAAAGCAGTAACAAATTATCTTTTTTTTTAATTTTCAACTATCTCAATCCAAATTGTAAAGCAATAAATAAATAAAAACATTTCAAAAGGTGCACCTGTGGTCAGTCACTGCAGCTTCCTCTCACCTGTAGAAAACATGTGTTGTAGGGAGACGCCAAGGGTATAATTATGAATTATTTAGTACTTCCTAAAGCCCTAATAAATATACTATATATTAAAAAACACACCAATAAACCTGGTCTTGAATACACTGTGTGTGCATTTTATTGTCTTAAAAGCATTTCTCCTGTGATGTGAATTACTATGGGTATGCATTACTCTACCAGTAAAAGCACACTCAAACTTGTATCAAATTATAAAAAATGAGTAAAAATACAAACGATATACATGCTGCACTCCACATTCAGTTCAAATTAATTTTTATATAGTAAATGTGTTAAAATGGAATGCTCATAGTCAACATACCGGTAATCAATTATGAAGCTCCTTGTTCTGTCAACACTAGACCTCTGTATTGATAAATACATTTCCAAATCATACATCAAAGTCAAATTTCAAAGTCAACTTTATTGTCCAAACTGCAATATGTACAGAACATAAACTCAGTGAAACTCAATGAAAACAAACAAACTAAGGACAAACAGTAACAAAAAGATAAACTGAAGATAAACTGCTCCTGAAAAACAAACATCAAAATGATAAAAAAAATACTGCCGTTGTCACTTCTTGAACTCAAACATGATGGGGATGACTCTCAGCTACTACCACACTGAAGGTTAGCACAATATCTGTAGGAACAAATAAGCTGGATCCTATTCTGTGTTAGCTAAGGTCAATCAGCTGTGGTGGTTCTTGTAAAGTGACTTTGTGCAGGTGTGCTTTTGTTGTTTTGAATTAACTTACTGTTAATAAAATGAATCATAAACAACTAGTTTTTGTAATCAATTTCTTTCTTTATTTTTTGCCTCATGCATGAGGACAAATCTGGGACACGATGAAGCGGTCGACTTCCCACTCACTACATCCCGACCCTGGATATTTGCAGTCCTGAAAAGAGAAAAGATCAAGTTTAATCTGAGTAAATGTAACATTTTAATGGAGAAAGATGTTGATTCAAAATTTCACAGTGTCAACAAATCCCCAAAATGTTGGGACAGGTAGCAATGAACAAATAAACAAGAATTAATGTTGCATAAACTTTTTTTAAACTTTTTTTATATAATGTCCGCCATAATAAAAGTAATAAATAAAATAATAAATAAAACATAATAATTAAATAATAATATTAATACCTGCAGACAGAGGGTAGGGTACAAAAGTAATAAATAAAACATGAATACAGTACCGTTCCTGGTGAATCAGTTCTCATGTCACCTCCAAAGTGACATGTCAACATGTCTCCTTGATGCTTGATGTCTGTGAAGCACGGCTCAGAGATTCCCTGGATGTGGAACGCCTCATGGATCTAAAAACAAAAAACAAATTTTAATCACCTTACAAACAAGCATACTGTACTTGAGAAACATTACTGTTTTCACTTTGTTGATCTGTCAAACAGATGACCCAGTGCAAAATAAATACTGCTGCCCATGATACTCATTCACCAAGTACATATTATTTTATAAATACCTTTGATCCACAACATTATTTGCAGCAAAAGAACACCGTGTCTAAAACATCGTAACTAGTACAACAGCTATAATTAGCAACAGCAAGTCTCCATTGTTTTTTGATGTCGCGGTCTTCCTTATCTGAGTTCATAAGAGTTCACACACACTGCGGTGTTCATAAGAAACACTAGATTTTTAACATTTAAACACAACTACAACACAAACTAACGTTGATCAGCAACAGAACGCCACGACCTTATGTGGGGCGAGCCACACCGAAGCAAAGCTGCAGGCCGCAAACACAGCACTTGAAGAAACACGTCATATACTCAAAAGATAAATTATGGAATGGAAAGGTGTAAAATGGCACTCACCTCCAAACGGATTGTAACCTGATGGTGTAAGGGTGGGTGAACATCAGTTTGAAGAGCTTTCTTGGAACATCGTAGCTCTTCTATGCTAATGCTATGTTGCTAATCGCTAATCCAACCCCTGAACTCTGCAGGGGGAGTCATAGATATCATATATATGATATCTATGGGGGGAGTGACCTTCTCGGGGGAGTGGCTCCACTTTTATACACAGGCAGCAGAGGATGTGACGAAATTGTGCGAAAATTAATGACTGTGCGAATCGTAAACTAATGAGAAAATCAGGGTGCAATACCACAGTTCAACCCATAGGGCTACAGTGAACACGTTTTTAGACCAAATATTGCAGATTTTAACTAATACGAACAATTTCATGAAAATTTACACAAAAATAGTGCTCTGAAACATTTAAAACACATTCTAGGGAGTTTATCAGCTAAAAAAAGTTAAATTTGGGTTTTGTTTCACTTTAAATGTGCAAGTTACTCTAGTTTTTTTAATTCGTACCACAACTCTAGTTTTTTTTTATTCATACCACAATTTTACAGTTTTTTTGTTGCCTCATCTTTTTGAGATGCACTGCTGCTAAAAAAAATTCAAAATGACCCTTTTAAAAATTAAATCTGTTTATTAGGTTGAGAAAAAATATAGTTTTATGTGAGTTGCAAATCCATGCATTCTGTTTTAAGTTTATGTAATGTCCCAACTTTTTCTGAGTTGGGATTGTAAACTATGAAACTGTTGTAAACTGAAACTATCAGGCATTATGATGTTCAACGAGGAAACAAGACAAAAACGTGACATGCAGATGTGGAAAAACACAGCAGGTGCTTTTATGTTAGAGATTAACAGCTGAATTAACTGCATTCTCGATTCATAAAGTTTTTTTAATCAGCTTTGTGAGTGTGTACATTCACCCATTTACTGCAGGATCTTTCCGCGTTACAAATAGGAATGAAATAAGCTCGGCTCAACTTGTTTCTGAAGGTTTAATTGTGCTTTGACTGGTTTATTGCCTCCTGAGCTGCAGGTACTTGGCTCCCCTTAATTCCCTCAAGTGGTGTGTTGACAGTGAAAACAAGCTGGGAGAACAAATGCCAAGAGGGATCCGAGGATCTGATTGCACAGGCCTGAAACCCCCCTTTCCACTTGGCCTGCGCCACAATGGCGGTTTGGAGGGAAAGATGGCCGCTCATTCTAAAGACTTGGAGGTTTGCCATCGTGCAAGTGCACCTGAAGATTCTTTAGATATTCCTGCTGGAATGTCGCCACAAAGACGAGTGTTTTTACAGCCACAAGTAAGTGTGGATCGTATTTTAAATAAATCCAAATTATAATGCGGATGAGACAAGACCTGTTGGTAAATCTGAGGATCAGCTGGTAAGATCGTTTTAACTTGAGAGGAAAGGAGGGGAGGGTAGTTTTAATCGCGGTGGTGTGTAAAAACACAAGACTGATAAAGCAGAGGGTAAGAAATACAGGAGGGAGTAAAAAAATAAAAAATAATACAAACTCTCCGAGAACAAAGCGTTTTTTATTCCGTCAGCAGCAACAGCTGAAAACATCTTTAAGCTTCGGCTGAGAGTTTACATCTAGAAACATTAAACCTATTATTCCGATTACCAGCTGTTTACCTGTACTTCCTGTTCTGTACTTGATGTCAGTGGTGTAGTCCACGTGATATGTGGGCATGCAGAGTATACTCACTGGTAAACCTTGAGGATTTCAGTATACCCATTTAAAGGACAACACCCACCGTGACAGTAACAATTCACCATATTGGAGAATTACTGTAGTATTTTATGAATTTTATTTTCATTTTTGCATTTGGGCCAGGCGAGGGTTAAAAAAAAAAAAAAAACAACCCACTCCCGAATGAATCCGGAAACCTGGCCGAAGAGTCCCGAAGGGTCATGCCTTTTGTTACATTGATCTCCACCCAGAAAGCAAGGCAGAAGGTAGGAGTGAGTTTCCATGGAGGTTTATGAGAGAGAGTAGGAGAAAACTGCATATTTCCTGCATATTTCCTGGTGCATTTGTGTGTACTGTATATGGACCAGCGCTCTGATTTTATTTATTATTTATTTTATAACACCGCTGCGGACCTGTTGTTGCTCTCATCTGCCCAAAGGAGCGAGCTGCGAGCCGCGCGCGTCCCTGGCTCCTCGTTCCTCGTTCCTTTGAAGTTCCTCGTGCCGGTGTAATTTGCTCCCTCGAGTGTATGCATTTGCTCTCCTCAGCTGCAAGGAGCAGGGTCGGGAAGCACGCGGGGAGCTCGAACGCAGAGCTCAGCTGCGCGGCTGGCTCTGACTGCCTTTGGTCACGGGGGGAGAATAAAAAGTCGATGCGGAAATGAATGAATTTGTCGCGATCAAACGAATTAAACTAGTATGTCTAAGTGGATGCTCGCTCAGAATATGAGTGAGCGACAGCAGGATTAATCAACAGGCAGCTTTAGGGAATATTTAAAAATGCTTCCTTTTTCTTTTCCTCGCTCGCCTGTAACTCCAAGGCGTCACTTTGGTGACGTGAATGCCCTTGTGAATGCCCATATATGGAGAGGAGCAGATTTTCCCAGAGCTGCATGCTAAAATCTGCTATAAATCATGAAATAACACATTTACCGTTATTTCTCCACAATATAAGTAATCGCTCCTGTATTTTTTTTAAATAAACTAATAAATATTAATGGCGATGCAATTTGAAAACATGGTGGGTGTTGGACTTTAAAAATGCTCAATGAAACATGACATATCATCAGGCATGTGTCATTGATACGTTAAACGGCAGTTAAACACTTCCGTAACAATCTATAGGTATACAGTGCTTGTTTATTACATTTGCTTTTCCAGAGAATTATTGCATAATTAATACGGTAACACTTTAAAATAAGGTACACAAAATTTGCTTAACTACTAGGGAATGTCTAAGGAACAAATCAGGAGCTAATGGGTAGTTAATCAGTACTTACTGGGGAACACACAGACAAGCCTTATTAGGGGACTACTGATTAGTTACCTTGTAAATGAAAAGGAAATAATCAAGAACTAATGGGTAGTTTACCAGTGATGTCAGTAACACGTTACAAAGTATCGCGTTACTCTAGTCGGACCACTTTTTTCAGTAACTACTGATCTAAGCGTTGCTATTTCAAAATCCAGTAATCAGATTAAAGTTGCTTATCCAAATTACTGTGCGTTACCTTTTTTGGGTCATTTTCTGTAGTACTGTAATTTAATTTTATTTCCTCTATGCGTCTCGGGGAGTGATAAAAAAAAAGACGTCTGGTCTATGCAGCAATTCGGTTACCTGCTGTGGCTGTGAAACCTGACACCAGGCGTGACAGAAACGTAAACACTGAGGTGCTCACGGAGCCAAGAGGAGGAGACTCACTTTACTTCAGCAGTAACAATGTAGAGCGAGGAGGAACATAGCATTTTGTAGCTAGAAATACAGGAACTATTTTGAGTTTATTTTAGCGAAGGATGACAACATCAAGGTTTGTGTACCCTCTGTGCTGGCGAGAAAGTGTTGTCTAGCTTCAAAAACATGGTAAAAACAATTATTTGTTTGCTGAAAATTATAGCAAAGATGTGTCTGAGCTTAACCTTTCCTTAATAAATTCACGAAATTGTCAAATCAGCTGGATTAAAAAAGTAGTTTTGTCATGTGCAAGTGCAGCGAGGGGATATGCTTCATTTCTTTAAAATTTAGCAAGATAAACACTTTAAAAAAAAATGTTAGCTGACATTATAGCACAAGTGTTCCTGAGCTTAACCGTTCCTTAATAAATTCACATAATGGTCAAATCAAAATCTGTTGTGTGGTTCTTGAGATATTTTGCTAACAAACACTAGTTCAGACCTACCTCCAGAGTTCAGGAGGCCGGGCTGCGACAGAGTGAGTCCGAGCAGAGGAGGCTTTTTTCGGACACATGAGCTGGGAACGGTCGGTGGACCCTAGCGGCCGAAAGTGGTACTGCTCCATTTTTTTCATCAGAATGTATGGAAACTGTCATATCTCAGCCAAAATTGGTCTAAAGATATGAGAAAAAATCCATAAATATGTCGCTTTGCCCTATAAGTTGCAGGACATGAAAATTTGTAAAAAAACAAAAAACAAAAAAAAAAAACTGCGACTTATAGGCCGGAAAATACAGTAATAAAGTAACTTAGTAATCTAACTTAGTTACTTTCCAAATCAAGTAATCAGTAACTTAACTAAGTTACTTTCCCCAAGGACTAATCAGTAACTTAACTAAGTTACTTTTTCCATGTAACTATGCTATCACTGTAGTTACCAAGAAAACCAAAGAATGAATCAGGAGCTAGTTAACCAGTAGTTACTGGGGAACACACAGTCAAGCCTTATTATGGGGGCTACTGGTTAGTTACCTTGTAAACGAAGAGGAACTAATCAATAACTAATGGGTAGTTACCAAGAAAACCAAAAAGAAACTACGGTAATCAAGAATTAATGGGTAGTTACTAAGAAAACCAAAGAGGAACTAATCAGAGAGTCAGAGAGAGTCAGAGAGTCTTTATTGTCATTTGCACCGCATGTGGTACATGAGATGAAAACGAGATTATGTACACGAGGTCCCAGTTACATCCAACAACAAATGAAAGAGAAAAACAGTAATAACATCGAGAACTAACTAAGAAAAACATCAACTAGTAATACACTAAGCCTAATATAGTGGGAATAAACAGCAGCACGAACATGAGTTTGTATGAGCAGATGGTCACAGATGGTCACAGATGAACACAGCAACAAGAAAACATATCAGCATCACCATGATGTGATATTTTGCAGTGTTTATTTTAATTTTATTTTTATTTATTCATGAGTCTAACAGCCTCAGGGTAGAAGCTGTTCCTCAGTCTAGTGGTTCTACACTTGATGCTCCTCAACCTCCGTCCTGAGGGGAGTGGGGCAAAGAGTGAGTGTGCTGGATGAGTGAGGTCTTTCATGATACAGGTGGCTCTTTTCCTGCATCTAGAGGTGTAAATGTCTGTGATGGTGGGGAGACTGACTCCAACAGACTTCTGTGCAGCCTTCACCACTCTCTGCAGAGCTTTCCTCTCTTCAACTGTGCAGCCTCCATGCCACACGTTGATGCTGGAGCACAGGATGCTCTCCACTGCACACCTGTAGAACGAGGTGAGAACTGGGCTGCTCAGACCAGCTCGTCTCAGCCGTCTGAGGAAGTAGAGTCTCTGATGACCTTTCTTGATCAGGCTGGTGGTGTTGTTGCTCCAGCTGAGGTTATCATTCATGTGTACACCCAAGTATTTGTAGCTGGAGACCACTTCCACTGCAGACCCACCTATTATCAGTGGGGCATGGGTGTGTTTGTTCCTTCTGAAGTCCACAATCATCTCCTTTGTCTTCTTCACATTCATGTGAAGATTATTCTCTTTGCACCAGCTCTCCAGATGTTCCACCTCCTGTCTGTAGCTGGACTCATCATTGTTTGTGATGCATCCCACCACCGCTGTATCATCTGCAAACTTAACAATATGACAGCCTGGAAGTGTGGCTGTACAATCATATGTGAGCAGAGTGAACAGAAGGGGGCTCAGCACACATCCCTGAGGAGAGCCAGTGCTGAGGGTTATGGTGGAGGAGGAGAAGTTGTGGATCTTCACGGACTGTGGTCTGTCTGTTAAGAAGTCTAGTACCCAGTTACAAATAGAGGGGCTTAGTCCAAGTGTAGATAGTTTGTCTATCAGAGTTTGGGGGATCATGGTGTTGAAGGCAGATGTGAAGTCCACAAAGAGCAGACGCACGTATGAGTCCTTCTGATCCAGGTGGGTGAGAGCAGTGTGGACCACGGAAGAAATGGCGTCCTCTGTTGATCGGTTCTCACGGTATGCGTATTGATGAGGGTCCTCATTGATGTTGACGGTTGCCTTGATGTGGGACATGACCAGTTTCTCAAAACATTTAGCGACTATCGGGGTGAGGGCCACCGGTCTATAGTCATTCAGACCAGTCACTGTGGAGCTCTTTGGGACTGGGATGATGGTCGCGGTCTTCAGGCAGGTGGGAACTGACTCCAGTGCAAGTGAGGTGGTGAAGATGTCAGCCAGCACCTCACAGAGCTGGTCCGCACATTCCTTCAGAACTTTCCCTGGGATGTTGTCTGGTCCGGTTGCTTTATGAGGATTAATCTTTCTGAGACTGCCTCTCACTTCTGCTGCGGACACCCTGAGATGCTCTTCATCTGGTGATGAGGTGAGTCTGGTGCTAGCAGGTCTGTTTGGATCATCAAAACGTGCATAAAACTTATTGAGGGCATCAGGCAGAGATGGGTCCCTGGGGCATTGTTTGTTTTTGCCTTTGTAGTCTGTTATGCATTTAATACCCTTCCACATGCTCCGTGGGTCTTGTGAGGTGAACTGTCCCTCGATCCTCTGTGCATACGTGGCCTTGGCCTTCTTAATGCCATCCTTCAGTTCATTCCTGCTAATCAAGAACTAATGGACAATTACTATGAAAACCAAAGAATGAATCAGGAGCTAATGGGTAGTTAACCAGTACTTACTGGGGAACACACAGCCAAGCTTAATTGGGGGACTACTGGTTTGTTACCACAGAAACAGAGGAGAAATTCTCCATGTGAGTTCTGAATAAACTCTGCACCAGTAAGGTCACAGCTCGTAATTGTGAAAAACCAGTTTCCTAATGATTACTGATTTTATTACCCATTAGCTCCTGATTCGTTCCTCTTTAGTTTCCTTGGTAACTACCCATTAGTTCTTGATTAGTTCCTCTTCATTTACAAGGTAACTAACCAGTAGTCCCCTAATAAGACTTGGCTGTGTGTTCCCCAGTATACTGTACTGGTTAACTACCGGTACCCATTAGCTCCTGATTTGTTCCTCTTTGGTTATCTTAGTAATTACCCATTAGTTCTTGATTAGTTCCTCTTCATTTACAAGGTAACAAACCAGTAGTCCCCTAAGAAGTTTTGGCTGTGTGTTCCCCAGTAAGTACTGGTTACTACCTATTAACTCCTGATTTGTTCTTGATTTTTTTCCTTAGGCATTCCCTAGTAGTTAATCAAATTGTGTGTACCTTATTGTAAAGTGTTACAACTTCTGTACTTAATACTTGAACATATTTTGCTTTGATACTGTTTTATAAATTCTATAACATGTTTTTAATACAAAGCCAGCTGTTGTACAAAGTTTGTTGTACATTCATTGAAATATAAGCATCAAAGAAATTTGGAAATGTTCAATATGCTTAAAAATCAAAATAAATTGACAATTACATTGTACAAACTGGTGTACGTAATATGTACTGGCCGTGGTAAAGTTAGTTTTAAGTTGGACGTTGAACATTCGCACTCAAATGGCTTCAACGGTGTCCAATGTAAAACCAACTTTACTGCGGTATACCCACTACAAAAATGTAGACTGTACCACAGCTTGACGTGATAAAACAGTTGATTTTTCAGTCCAACAGCTTTTGCAGACATTTAAAAGCATTTACTGTAAATTTATTTCTAAATGTATTATTAAATGTATTTATTCAAAGGTGAAACACCCTCATTTGCCCCACCCTGGGCCCCTGGGCAAGGCCCTTAACCTCCACCATCTGCTCCCAAAAACAGGTCTCTCTTGAAAATGAGTTCTTGTGACTCATGAGACTACCTGGATAAATAAAGGTTACCGGTAAATGAAAAAAGATGGAGAAAAAAATACTGTAAATGTATTTCGTAATATGATAATCCCCAGGACTCTGAACTGGCTCAACGGATATCATGACATTCCTTCTGTTGGGCACGTAAAGCTGACTGATCACTGAAACTCTCAGGTAATATTTCAATTATAGCTCAAAATATGTCAAATAAAATACCGGTACTGAGTTTTAGCTATTTCTGTGTACTGTATTTATGGTGCAATTATTATTTTTTTTTTTTGCTGTAGTCTTTTTAAGGCAACATTATTGATCATCAGCCTTGTTTACTGAGTAAAGTCTTACAGTAAATGAATGCTGTAGTTGATCCTCTGGCATCTGCAACAAAAACACCAGAACATAATCTATCAACATTGTTGTTGTTTGTCACACTTGAGGTCAAAGGTTAGGTTAGAGGTTGGGCTATAACATCATCTGTTCTAAAGGTTGCGTTTTGGCCCTCAAGGGTTGCATTTCAGGAGTATTCTGGAACCTTTTTTTTTTAAGTACATCCAGTGCTTAATTTGAGCCGGATCCTGCCAGAACAGGATCTGAGAACTCTCTTATTTTGACAGGGTGTGTTCCAGTAACTGTTTGCTTGGATCCGGTAACTCTCAGGCTTACTAATAATAAAGTTGTGAATAAATATGACTGCCTTGAACGAATAAAACTTAAATTGGATATGTACTGTGAACTGAAAATAATTACATAAACACTCATTTTAAACACAACAGCTACTTACGAACATTTTAATATCACATACGAGCTGCCTCTTCGAGTTGCATTTCCACTTCTACTCTTAAAAAAGTCTCTTCCCTTAAAAGAGTGGTGGGGTGAGTGCCGAACTAACCAGGCAAGAGTCCACAGGCAGCAGCAATGAACAGATGGAGGAGGCGCCTGGAGGTTTCACATGTTGAGTCGGACTGTGAATTCAGCAGAGAAGGGTCTGCTCAGAAACGTCAAGTAAGGATAGGATCCTTGACAGAAGCAGAGAGTGTTTACAAATGTAGGTAAACGTAGATATTTAACAACCCATTAAAATACACAATAAAACAGAACATTGCATCTACTTTATTCCATACCATACCATTTTATTTATAAAGCACTTTAAACAGGAACAAGTCCAAACCAAAATGCTGAAAAAACAAACAACAGGCAACACACACAATGAAGTACAACACGAAAGACATAAAAACATTGCAGATCATAAATAAAACGATCAAATACAAATCAGCTGGTGTTGAAAGCAACAGAATAGTAGTGAGTTTTTAACCGGGATTTGAAAACTGAGAGGGAGGGGGCCTGTTTGATGAGCAGCGGTAACTCGTTCCAGAGTCTTGGGCCTGCTACAGAGAACGCCCTGTCACCCCTGCGCTTAAGGCGAGTTTCTGGAACTCTTAAAAGTACCCGGTCCTCTGACCTCAAAGCACGTGGAGGGACATATGGGTGTATCAGATCTGAGAGATAGGCGGGGGCGAGACTGTTCAGTGATTTGTAGACATACAGGAGAATTTTGAACTGGATTCGAAGATGAACCGGTAGCCAGTGCAGGGAGGCCAAGACTGGTGTAATGTGCTCACTTTTGCGTGTACTAGTTAAAAATCGGGCTGCTGCGTTCTGAACCAGTTGTAATCGTGCAATGGTGGCCTGACTGACGCCAAGCAGAAGTGAATTAATAATAATAATAATGAATTCCATTTATAATGCACTTTTCATTAATAAAAATCTCAAAGTGCTAATTTTGAATTGCAGTAATCAAGCCTAGATGTAATAAATGCGTGAATTACTGTCTCCAGGTTATTTTTTGATAATATGGGCTTCAGCTTAGACAGTCGCCTCAGCTGGAAAAAACAAGATTTGACGATCATGTTTACATGACTGTTAAGTTTCATGGAAGGATCCATTATCACTCCCAGATTTGTGACTTTTTGTTTTTCAGACAGGGGTAGAGCAGAAAGGTCGATGCAGTGGTTCGAGGTTGTGTCATTGGGAAGGAACAATATGGCTTCAGACTTCTTATCATTGAAGCTTAAGAAATTTAAAGCCATCCAGTCCCTGATGTCAGCCAGGCAGTCGAGCAGAGGTTGAATAGAGCATGTACCATTTTGTCTTAGGGGGAAGTAAATTTGACAGTCATCGGCGTAGAAGTGGAAGGGTATGTTGTGTTTCCGGAAAATAGCACCAAGTGGCAGCAGGTATAAGGAGAATAAGAGAGGACCCAGGATGGACCCCTGCGGAACCCCCCATTTAAGAGCCGCCACTGCAGAACTAAAATCATTGATGGAAACACAAAAGGACCTGTCAGAGAGGTAGGATCTGAACCAATTTAGGGCTGACCCTGTGATGCCCACCCACTGCTCCAACCTAGCAATGAGGATCTCATGGTCGATGGTGTCGAAAGCGGATGTGAGGTCCAATAGGACAAGCAGCACAGAGTCACCAGTGTCTGTGGATAGGAAGATGTCGTTAAAAACCTTCAGTAGGGCAGTTTCAGTGCTGTGGAGAGATTTGAAGCCAGATTTGAATAGCTCGGGGATAGCGGGATCCTCCAGGAAGCACTTCAACTGGGACTCAACTATTTTCTCTAGAAGTTTAGATACAAATGGGAGTCTGGGAGTTTATTCAAAATTTTTTGGGGGAGGTCCCCCAAACCCTCCACCCCCAACAACCCCACCCCCGCCTGCTATTTGCATGTCGGCATCAATCGGTTTACAAATTAAGCCCTGCGTATAGCTTTGGGGCTAAAACACAATTTCCGTGTGGACACAGCCAACCAGCCACATAAGCTCGGCGAGTCATCCATGTCTGGTAGGACCTTCTAGTCTCTGCAGGTTAACCAACCCATCTGGGGCTACCTCCTTCCAAGACTTGCTGGAGAAACTAACGTTGCTTGAATCATCTGGTAGACCAAGTCCTACCCAAGCTGAATCTTTCCTACAGAAACCAGTCCACCCTGCAGGATGACCCCTCTCACTTCATCCTTGTGGTGATCTTGG
>JBBPBX010067310.1:0-19436 GCA_038048925.1 Garcialebias charrua
ATATATATATATATATATATATATATAATATAGGTGTGTGTGTGTGTGTTCATAAATGAACCCTAATGTTTGTATAATGTACTTTTACTTTCAGATGGGCTTGATGAGAGTGTGGAGCTGCTCAACACCACCAGTCACATGCAGCATGACTGTTGGAATGTGGATTGACATAATGTCAGAACAAACCAACAACCTTATTCTATGGTTGCCCCGTGAAACAATTAAAGCAACATGTTTTGCAGAAAGCTAAAAACTTGGACTCCAGAAGTGAATCATACATGCAAATAACACTGTGAAATATTTATTGGCTGTTTCTCCCTCTGGAATAATCATGTTTATTTCGATGCTTATGGTGGTAAATGCAGTGACAGGTATATAACACAGAACTCTGGGTTTCTGGACTATCTGCGTGCTGGAGATCAGGTGATGGGTGATCGTGGTTTCACAGTGAGGGACCTGCTGCAAGAGCTATGGTGTCAATGTAATCGTTCCAGCATTCACACGCAAAGGATGCCAGCTTATTTCAAGTGAGAAGTGAGAAGACATTAAATGTAAACATTTTTCTCAAACATGTACAGTACTGGTGTACTTGCTGTAAACGTAACACAACTCAACATGTTTTTTAAAGGATGCAATGTTAACTATATTACATTAGAAAAGTATTTGCTAAAATGATTCATTTGTTATGTACAATAGTTGACTGTTAACCTTCTTACAAGGTTAGGTTTTTGTGTGCACTATATCAGTTAATTTTGGATTAAACTACTGTTTCTATCTAAATGTCACTTTTGTCATTATCAAGTTTTTAAAGATCGTTTCCTGTCTATTTCATTATTTGTTTTCATTTACTGTATTTTATTAAAAGTTCTCAAGGTGCTTCATTTGTGAATCAGTAAAGTCTTTGTCAAAAGAAATGTCAAGCTCCAGGTGCTCAGTTGGTGTCCAGATAAACATCTTGCAGCTCAAAAGTCCAAAGCAACATCATTGTTAGCTGGACCTGGAGATGTGGATTTTTAATGCTTAGACTGGACTCTGTGTTTGCCTTAAGGTAAATAAAGTGTCCCACCTCTCTTAACATAACAGGACCAACCTTGTTAATGTGAAGATACTAATAAGCTTCAGAGCTTTTCAGATTGCTCATCGCTTCGCCATCTGAAGCAACTGTCAAAGTAGCTAAGTATGCTAGTAGCTAAACATGCTAGTGTACGTTATTTTCGGCCACTTCTTCAAGTCGTCCTCCCACCCCTCAACAGCTGTAGGTAGCGGTAAAACAATATCTCCACATTTGAGTTGTGATAGTTTGTGTTCCCACATATTTTATGACCTAAAACCTCTGACGAAAACCGGTTAGCGCGATGCTAGCGTGTAACAAAAGTGCCGGTTCTGACTTTCGGCGGAAGTCGTTCACATAATTCGCGCAAGGCATAATGGGGGCTAGGAATAAGTTGGATACAGCACGCCAATCCACATAAGATCCGTTGAGATCACACTTAAGCCCCCAGTATAGCTCTGCGTATAACCATACGCAGCTGTACGCAGTACTACGCAGAGATACAAGAGTACCCCCCGCAGGGTATGTATGCGCAAAGCTCAAGTTTTACAACCGCGTACGCAAATGCGGTGAAGCACAATAAACTGCCTGGCGCCGGACTGTTTTGTATGCAACACCAATGTATTAAATTCCCCTTGATCTAGCCTTTTCTTTTGTTTTTGTTTTTTGCCAAAAGGCAGTGATCTCTTCCTCCTCCGTTGACTCCATGACTGAAATGATGAGAAATGAACAAATTTGTCACGAGCGAATTAAACTCAGGTCCAGCGTGGCTGCGGGAGGTTCTGGAGATTTCCTGGTGTGCTGGTCTGATGCAGGACCAGCGCTCCCTGTTTTTTTGTTGTTGTTGTTTTTTTAGAACTTTTTATTAACATATAAACACAGGATGCCATCTTTGCTTTGAGGATGTTGGTAGAGAAGTACAGAGAGGATCAGAAAGAACTCCATTGTGTGTTTGTGGACTTAGAAAAAGCATATGACAGGGTGCCAAGAGAGGAGGTGTGGTATTGCATGAGGAAATCTTGCTCTGAGCCATTGCTCCTTGCTTCCTGGAATATCTTACAAAAAGATTTGAAGCTCTCGGCCCTGACCTCCCTAAATGGTTTTAAAAATCTTTTGGAAACCTGGCAAAAACCATTGCAGATATGTTCCTGTTTTTGATTTTGTACATCTACCTTGTGGTGTTTTGCTAGTTTTGATACTTTGCATTTCACTTTCTATTTCTCTCCTACGTTTTTTTTTTTTTCTTTTTTTTTCTGTTGTTTGTTGTTTAAGGAAATTCTACCATTGCTGTTCATCATTCTTTAGTTTGTAGCAGGTCGCTTTTGTAAATGAGCCCTCGAGGCTCAATGAGATTTACCTGACTAAATAAAGGTTCAATGAATGAATGAAAATCTGGAGTGGCAGAAAAGTATGTTAGACTGGTACAGGACATGTATGAGGACAGCAGGACAGTGGTGAGATGTGCTGTAGGAGTGACAGATAGCTTCAAGGTGGAGGTGGGATTGCATCAAGGATCGGCTCTGAGCCCCTTCTTGTTTGCTTCTGGTGATGGACCGACTAACAGATGAGGTCAGGCAGGAATCCCCATGGACTATGATGTTTGCAGATGACATTGTGATCTGTGGTGAGAACAGGGAACAGGTGGAAGAGAACTTGGAGAGGTGGAGGTATGCACTTGAAAGAAGAGGAATGAAAGTCAGCCGTAGTAAGACAGAGTACATGTGTGTGAATGAGAGGGAGGCCAGTGGAACAGTGAGGCTACAAGGAGCAGAGGTCACAAAGGTGCAGGACTTCAAGTACTTGGGGTCCACTGTCCAGGAAAATGGGGAATGTGGTAAAGAGGTGAAAAAGAGAGTCCAGGCAGGATGGAGTGGATGGAGAAAAGTTTCAGGAGTGATTTGTGACAAAAAGGTGTCAGCAAAGGTCAAAGGAAAAGTTTACAAGACAGTGGTGAGACCAGCTATGTTGTATGGTCTGGAGACAGTGGCATTGACAAAAAGACAGGAGAAAGAACTGGAAGTAGCAGAAATGAAGATGCTGAGGTTCTCCTTAGGAGTGACAAGGATGGATAAGATCAGGAATGAGATCATCAGAGGTACAGCACATGTTAAACAACTGGGAGATAAAGTTAGGGAGGCCAGACTGAGATGGTTTGGACATGTCCAGAGGAGGGACAGTGGGTATATTGGTAGAAGGATGTTAGAAATGCAGCTGCCAGGAAAAAGACACAGAGGAAGGCCAAAGAGGAGATATATGGATGCAGTTAGAGAGGACATGAAGGTAGTTGGAGTGAGGACAGAGGATGCAGAGGACAGAGTGAGGTGGAGGAGGATGACTCGCTGTGGCGACCCCTGAAAAGGGAAAAGCCAAAAGAAGAAGAAGAAGATAAACACAGAACACTGCTGCGGCTGAAGCTGCCAGCTCTCCCCTTTTTTTCTCCCGACCTGTCAATCAATTCAGTAGGCGTGTCAGCAAATGACCAATCTGCAACCTCAATTTATCCCGTAAGTAAATACTCCTTGTCTGCGGAGCAGAGCTGTGCTGCAGCTGCTCAGGGTGGATACTCAAGTATTACGTGCCACCTTCTTTTCTTTCGGTTTCTTAAAGCTAATAAGAGGCAAAAAGAGGCTGAAAGAATAGCGGAAATGACGAAATCAAGGAAATGATGTCAAGAATTTGGCGCGAAAACGCGAGAATGTACGCGAGAACGTATGCTGGGGTGTGGGGCTGAACTCTCTGCATACAGTACCGTATTTTCTGGAATATAGGTCGCCGTTTTTTGCCTAATTTGCATGCCCTGCAACTTATAGAGATGAGACCTGTTTATGGATTTTTTCCCATACTGTATTTTTAGACCAATTTTTGGCTCAGATATGACCGTTTTTCATTTTGGCAAAAAATGGTGCAGTACCACTTTTGGCTACTAGGGGGACACTTACCGTTCCCAGCTCATGTGTCCGAAGGCAGCCTCCTCTGCTCGGACATACTCTGTCGCTGCCCGGCCTCCTGCTCTGGAGGGAACTACTGTTAGCAGTGTTTGTTAGCAAGATAAGTCAAGAACCACAGGACAGATTTTTATCAAACTGACAGAATGTAATCATTGTATGGACATTTACAACTGACTAGCTTTATTAGATGTTTGAGATTAAAAAATTGATCTTTTAGCATCGTTGTTAGCGGTTAGCTACCGTAAACGGATACTATTTAGATAAATAACTCGTGATCCATAGGACAGTTTTTTTTCTTCAAACTTACAGAATGTAATTATTTGGGTTTCATTTACAAACTGTGACCTGTATGAGACATTTGAGATAAATTTGGTGTTTTATAGACGTAATCGTGTCGCAGTTAGCCTCATTTTATTTCCATGTATATTTTAGCAAATAGCTCATAAACCACTCAGCGGATTTTCTTTCAGCTTACAGAATGTAATTATTTGGGTTTCATTTACAAATTGTTGACCTGTATGAGACTTTTGAGATAAAATTTGATTTATTTATAATTTATTTTCGCAGTGCACGCGACCTTTTGGAAGGCGTCAAAGCGAAACAATTTAAATCCAACAGGTTTGACCATTTCGTGAATTCATTAAGGAACAGTTAAGCTCAGGAACCCTTGTGCTATAATGTCAGCTATAATTTTTAGCAAACAAATAATTGTTTTTACGGTGTTAATCTTCTTGTTCGCCTTGCTATGCGCTCCTGTGGCAGACATTTGCAGCAGAGCTAAACACTCGGTCCACATTTCCGGGTTGTCTCAGCGGTGACGCGTCACGTCAGCGGTGGATGACGCGTTACGTCGGCGGTGACGTAGGTACGATCTATATAAGGGTGCGACCCTTTTATGGATTTTTCCAATTTTTTGGCAATAATTGGACAAAGCGACCTATAGAAAGGAGCAAGCTATCAGGCGGAAAATACGGGTACACAATTTTTCTCCACACTAGCAATAGTTTGGATTGGAATAACAGATGTGTATTACACAGTGGTGGGCAACGCTAGTCCAAAATTAGTTCCGCAATTTCTAAAGCGCTTATTAAGTTATTTAGGTCCGCAATTTCAAAAGCGCTTATGTCTTAGGAAAACTAGCGGAAACTAATTTTAAAGCGCAAGTTCAATTCAACACTTGGTAGCCAGCAATAAGTTATGCAATATTTGCACTACACTGCCAACTAGCGGTGCATGAACTGTTATACACCTTCATCCTACCTATAACCGCGAACAGTGTTGCCAGATAGATTCCAGGTTTTCCAGCCCAAAAATCTGTAAAACACCGCCCAAAACCCGCCCAATCAGAAAGTGTCACGTGACACTGTGGAGCGCGCCTCGAGCTGCATTCACGGACCGTTCAGAAAGTGTCACGTGACACATCACATACAACATTCTGGGGGGGGGGGGGAGTTAAATTAGGTCCTCTGGATGGGTACATGGGTTAAAAAAATTGTAGAAACGTTTCCTCTTTTATCCAACAGACTTTTTCAGTCTGAACTGTACTAAGCTTGGAAGATAGAATTGTATTGATCCCACAGAAGAATTTCAGTACAGTATAAGGGACATACACAACAATCACACAAGATATACAAAACATCAAAGAATATAAAAATACCAACACTTAAGTTCTAAAACAGGTCAGGTAGACAGAAACATTAAAGTGTTTATTGTGGTGCAGGATTAATTTTATTGTTCTTTGTGTAGGAAAGAAGAAAGGAGTTGAAAAGTTTGAGAGCCACAGGGTGGTTCTGTGGTAAGAGTCCAGTGTGGCATGCAGGGATGGTCTGAAGAACTAGAAAACATTTTGAAATCTATAAAACAAACATTTTGTCAAACATTTAAAGACCGTGTAAAGTAAAATAAAATTTTTGTTTTGAGTTTGTCACATGGCATAAATATGTGTTATTAATCACCCATATAAATCTGACTGATTAAAAACATTGGCCCTCATGCACGAACCGTTCGTACGCACAGATTTGTTCTTAAACTGTGCGTACGAGTGATTTAGGATCATTTGTGGCATTCAACAATGTTTTCGTATCCTACGATTTTTTTCAGATACGAACAAAATTTACGAGTGGTCCGGACCTGTCGTATATTTTAGGAGCGTCAGTCTGCTGTCATCCAGACGGAATTTCTCCACTAATAACTTCATATTTCGTTATTTAGAAAATATTTAGAGTTTAAAAAAGTCACGCACCACAATTGTTTTTGACAATAGGTTCTGTTTGAAGTCGAATTATAATTTTAAATGTAATAATGACTAACGGATTAAAGTATTTAAATTAAAATCAATTTGTTATCAATGCCGTTTTCTAACACTACAATATCAATATGAAGATCTCAAACTGAAACCAACTTAAATTATGAATTAATTTAAGTTTAATTTGTCTCGGTAACGCAGACTTCGGTAACGCAGACTTTAGGTTGACCTCCTCCTGTCGCAGTCATAGCTGTCAGATAGCTCAATGAGTAGAGCGTTGCGTCGCAGTTCCGAACCTTATGGGTTCGAGTCCCACATGGGACGTTTTTTTTCTCCTTTTAATTCATTCCAGATTTAAAAAACACAAGAAAACTATTTACAATACAACAAGAAATGAAGCATAAAGTCTTTTTAATCTGGAATGAATAAATAATCTAAAGAAAGAAGGGAAAAAAAATAGTCATACCTCGTGGGAATCGAACCCACGAGGTCTCGATAAGCGGTGCAATGCTTTACCCAGTGGGCCACCAGGACGCATGTATATTTTAAGGTCCACATTTCTTATAAACAAACATTCTTTGGCTTTAGTTGGTCATTTACTCCCATGAGTGACGCTGCTAATAAGGACAGATTTTCTTTTCTTGACCTCAGAGAGCAGAACTTCAATCTCCGCACCGGTAGAGTTCTTCTTTTTACTTTTCGCTGTCATTTTATGAACGAACACGTTTTGCCTCTGAGGCAGGAAACGTAGCCTTATATGGTGTTTTGAGGGGTGGGAATTATGTAAATAACCTCTCCGCGTGCACGCGCAGGTGAATAGAACAGGTGGGATTCATCATATTTGCGCAGCCATTTACACACTTTTCCTGAGGATAGAAGAGTTTGTTGAATCTGACGTGGCATGTTCGTACGAACGCTTCGTACGAACAAAAGTAGGAGAAATTTAGGATAAAAATACGAACATGTTCGTGCATGAGGCCCATTGTTTACAATTCCATCCATCCATCCATTTTCTTCCGCTTATCCGGGGTCGGGTCGCGGGGGTAGCAGCCTAAGTAGGGAGGCCCAGACTTCCCTCTCCCCAGCCACTTGGAGCAGCTCCTCTGGGGGAATCCCAAGGCGTTCCCAGGCCAGCCGAGAAACATAGTCCCTCCAGCGTATCCTGGGTCTTCCTCTGGGTCTCCTCCCGGTGGGACATGCCCGGAACACCTCACCAGGGAGGCGTCCAGGAGGCATCCTAACCAGATGCCCGAGCCACCTCAACTGGCTCCTCTCGATGTGGAGAAGCAGCGGCTCTACTCCGAGTCCCTCCCGGATGACTGAGCTTCTCACCCTATCTCTAAGGGAGAGTCCAGCCACCCTGCGGAGAAAACTCATTTCAGCCGCTTGTATCCGAGATCTTGTTCTTTCGGTCATAACCCAAAGCTCATGACCATAGATGAGGGTGGGAACGTAGATCGATCGGTAAATTGAGAGCTTTGCCTTTTGACTCAGCTCTCTCTTCACCACGACAGACCGGTACAGCGCCCGCTTCACTGCGGACGCTGCACCTATCCGCCTATCGATCTCACGCTCCAGTTTTCCCTCATTCGTGAACAAGATCCCGAGATACTTAAACTCCTCCACTTGGGGCAGGACCTCCTCCCCGACCCGGAGAGGGCACGCTACCCTTTTCCGGCTCAAGACCATGGCCTCGGATTTGGAGGAACTGATCCTCATCCCGGCCGCATCGCATTCAGCTGCAAACCGCTCCAGTGAAAGCTGTAGATCACGAGCTGATGAAGCCAATAGGACCACATCATCTGCAAAAAACAGAGAAGCGATTCTAAGGCCACCAAAACGGATCCTCTCAACACCTTGGCTGCGCCTAGAAATTCTGTCCATAAAAGTTATAAACAGAATCGGTGACAAAGGGCAACCTTGGCGGAGTCCAACTCTCACCGGAAACGAGCCTGACTTACTACCGGCAATGCGGACCAAGCTCTGACACCGGTCGTACAGGGACCTAACAGCCCATATCAATGGGCCTGGTACCCCATACTCCCGGAGTACCCGCCACAGAACCCCCCGAGGGACGCGGTCGAATGCCTTCTCCAAGTCCACAAAGCACATGTAAACTGGTTGGGCAAACTCCCACGCACCCTCCAGGACCCTGTTGAGGGTGTAGAGCTGGTCAAGTGTTCCACGACCAGGACGAAAACCACACTGCTCCTCCTGAATCCGAGGTTCGACTATCCGACGGACCCTCCTCTCCAGAACCCCTGAATAGACCTTACCAGGGAGGCTTAAGAGTGTGATCCCTCTATAGTTGGAACACACCCTACGGTCCCCCTTTTTGAATAGGGGAACCACCACCCCAGTCTGCCAATCCAAGGGAACTGCCCCCGATGTCCACGCGATATTGCAGAGTCGCGTAAGCCAACACAACCCCACAACATCCAGAGCCCTAAGGAACTCAGGACGAATCTCATCCACCCCCGGAGCCTTGCCACCGCGGAGCTTTTTAACCACCTCGGCGACCTCCGCACCAGAGATTGGAGAGCCCGATCCAAAGTCCCCAGGCTCCGCTTCCTCAGTGGAAGACGTGCCAGTAGGATTGAGGAGGTCTTCGAAGTATTCCGCCCACCGACTCACAACATCCCGAGTTGAGGTCAACAGCACGCCATCCCCACCATAAATGGTGTTGGTCGCGTACCGCTTTCCCCCCCTGAGACGCCGGATGGTGGACCAGAATCGCCTCGAAGCCGTACGGAAGTCATTCTCCATGGCCTCTCCGAACTCCTCCCACGCCCGAGTTTTTGCCTCAGCAACCACCCGAGCCGCATGCCGCTTGGACTGCCGGTACCTATCTGCTGCTTCCGGGGTCCCACAGGCCAAAAAGGCCCAATAGGACTCCTTCTTCAGCTTGACAGCATCCCTCACCGCCGGTGTCCACCACCGGGTTCGAGGGTTGCCACCACGACAGGCACCAACAACCTTGCGGCCACAACTCCGATAAGCTGCCTCGACAATAGAGGCGCGAAACATGGCCCACTCGGGCTCAATGTCCCCCGCCTCCCTCGGAACGTGTTCAAAGCTCTCCCGGAGGTGGGAGTTAAAGCTCCGTCTTACGGGAGACTCTGCCAGACGTTCCCAGCAGACCCTCACAATACGTTTGGGTCTGCCAGGTCTGACCGGCATCCTCCCCCACCATCGGAGCCAACTCACCACCAGGTAGTGGTCAGTTGACAGCTCCGCCCCTCTCTTCACCCGAGTGTCCAGGACATGCGGCCGCAGATCAGATGAGACGACAACAAAGTCGATCATTGAACTACGACCTAGGGTGTCCTGGTGCCAAGAGCACATATGGACACCCTTATGCCTGAACATGGTGTTCGTTATGGACAATCCATGACGAGCACAGAAGTCCAACAACAGAACACCACTCGGGTTCAGATCAGGGGGGCCGTTCCTCCCAACCACACCCCTCCAGGTCTCACTGTCATTGCCCACGTGAGCGTTGAAGTCCCCCAGCAGAACAAGGGAGTCCCCAGGAGGCGCACCCTCCAATACCCCCTCCAAGGACTCCAAAAAGGGTGGGTAATCTGCGCTGCCGTTCGGCGCATAGGCACAAACAACAGTCAGAGCCCGTCCCCCCACACGTAGGCGAAGGGAGGCTACCCTCTCGTTCACCGGGGTGAACCCCAACGTACAGGCACCGAGATGGGGGGCAACAAGTATGCCCACTCCTGCTCGGCGCCTCTCACCAGGGGCAACTCCAGAGTGGAAGAGTGTCCAACCCCTCTCAAGGAAACTGGTTCCAGAGCCAGAGCCATGCGTTGAGGTGAGTCCGACTATTTCTAGCCGGAACCTCTCAACCTCACACACTAGCTCAGGCTCCTTCCCCACCAGAGAGGTGACATTCCATGTCCCAATGGCCAGCTTCTGTAGCCGAGGATCAGACCGCCAGGGTCCCCGCCCTCGGCCACCACCCATTCCACAATGCACCCGACCCCTTTGGCCCCTCCCACAGGTGGTGAGCCTATGGGAAGGGGGACCCACGTCTCCTCTTCGGGCTGTGCCCGGCCGAGCTCCATGGGTGAAAGCCCGGCCACCAGGCGCTCGCCAACGTGCCCCTCCTCCGGGCCTGGCTCCAGAGTGGGGCCCCGGTGACCCGCGTCCGGGCGAGGGAACATTGTTTCCATTTATATTACTCATCATAAGGGGTCTTGTGGGCTGCGCTTTGTCTCGTCCCTCACCTAGGACCTGTCTGCCTTGGGTGACCCTACTAGGGGCATAAAGCCCCTGACAGCATAGCTCCTAGGATCATTGGGACACTCAAACCCCTCCACCACGGTAAGGTGGCAGCCCAGGGAGGGGCCTTATAAAACGTTTATAAAATTAAGTCTCAAAAATCATGAAAAAAACATGATTTTGCCTTGGTCTGAAACTCTGGGGGCGTGTCAGCGTGTGGGCGTGGTTTCAGCGCAGCTGCGCTCGTGTCCTGCCCCCTGAGCTGACTGTGTGTGGAGAGGCAGACGGGTGCGCAGAGATCCACCTGCTCTGTTTGAGTTCTGGTTGTGTTGGTGATTAAAATAAAGAGTATATCACGTTGATAAGTTATCTCATCATTAACCGTGTTTCCATCAAGGTTTCTAGGTGCGCATTTTGAAATATCGCAGCAGAAAAGCTTAATGGAAACGGCAAAATGCGAGGTTACTTCCTGAAATGCGCTAAAAAGTTTATACGCTCGCTTGAGGTGGTTTTTGGGATCTTCGCAACCGAGCAGATGCGCTAAACGACAGATGGAAACACATTTTCCGACTCATTTCTGACGTAGCGAACATTCACGTCACGTGACGTTCAGCTGTTTCCGCTCCGGACAACATGTAACATCGCTAAAACTAGTTGGCATGACAGAATAAATACAACTCGCCCGATAGCAACACGTACCTGAAATATTCTCTCCATTTTGACGAGATGTGTGGCCGGGTTCTGTTTTCAACCGCTACTTCCTGTTTACTGTAGACATGCGCAGTGCTGACGTCTGACGTAATGACGCTGACGTCTGACGTAATGACGCTGACGTCTGACGTAATGACGCTGTGCGCGGCTTGGAAGAAGCGCTTCAAGCCAGTAGATGGAAACACTTCTGATCTGCATTAATTTGTATTTACATATTTGCGAGGTAGCTCAAAATTCGAAATGAAAATGGATGGAAACACAGCTTGTGTCAGCGGAGTCACGGCGCGCGTGGCAGGATTTCAGCTCCACGCGGATCGCTCTCACACACACACACACACACACGCGGGGGGCGCGGAGGTGCGCGGAGGTGCAGGTGGCAGTGGTCGCTCCAGCAGCACGCCTGGGTTTGTTTGACTCCCTCCTGCAAGTCACAATGGAGCGGCTGCAGTCCTCCATGCGTAAAAGGAGTGAGAGTACTGGAGGGAGACGGTCGGTAGCGAGTGAACGGCTCCACCGAAGAACGCATTTATAGACCCCTTTCACGGATTGCGCAATACCGGAAGCACCGCCATGTTGGAGACACTCGCGCTGTAAACACACAGTAGTTGAAGTCGGAGCTCCGGTTTTATTTCTGATTTGACCTTGTTGTATGGAAAACAAACCTCTGTAAAGAAGACAGAAGCTGCAAGAGACTATGTGGACCAGATTCAGCCTGCAGCAAAGGAACGTTATTTGGATAAAATACAGATAATTGGCAGCTAATGCCGGTTACCCACTGCACAACTCGAAACGCGCCTGCCGTCCCCTTTTGGCCGCTGGTCACGGTCCCACTGAACCACTGAACACCGTCTGATGACGTACACTAGGGGGTAGCAGAGGGAGGGGTCTCTGGCTTGTTTTCCGGGTTCAGTTGTTGTTTTAACTGCACCTCCGACGGTCTTCGATGAGATTAAAACTTTTTTTTATGTTTGGGGTGATCTACACTGGAGAGGACAGCAGCCTGTCAGCAGCAACTGTAAAAATGCCACGTTTCTTACCGGAGTTTGGTTCCAATTCCTGGAGGCTCGATCCGGTGAGTTTAAAAAGTCCGAAAAAAGTCCCGTTGTGGTTGTGTAATCAGATAGCGAGGCTCTCCCGACTGTTTGCCGGATGCGTCGAGCCGCCAGAGATCAACATTTGGGACGTCGGCGGCTCGACGGCGACGCGCGCGTGCGTGTGCAGGCTGCCCCCGCGCCGCTTCGATCACTTGAATCGCGCCGCTTCCTTGTTCGCCGTGACTCCACGCGTCTCCTCCATAGACTTTGAATGTAAACCGGCCGCTTCGGCCGCTCGACAAAGGGGGCAGTGGGTAACAGGCATCTCCCATACCGGCTGTCCAACATGTCAGAAGATGATAGGACCTTACCAGCTGTGACCTACGCAGACATTGTGAATTATTTGGTGTTTGGTGATTTATATTTAATTTTTAATTTGTGTGTGTACATATAAATATATTTTGGGTGTGTTTTTAAACACACACTAGCTATGTATTCTTATTGTAAATGTATGTGACTCATCACATCAGTCTGAGGATTGAAGCAAATTTTGTCAAAATGATCTTAGATCCCTGTTTTTTAAGCTACATTTGATCCCTGGATCAACCAGATCTGAGCGGTTCCAGAGAGCAATGCCTTGATTTTCCTTATTAATCCAGACTAAATGTGTAAATGTGTGTTTCAGTTCATTTTATAGAAGCTCTGTGCAGAACTACCTCAAAACATATTTTTTAAATAAACATGTGAAGTACAATGATGGCTGACAAGTGTTATTCAAAATTTTCAACTCTTGTACAGTGTTTCAACACAAATTATATAAATAACAGCTACTCTATGAATCTAATTACAGTAAGAACTTTGAGGTGCATTCTGCAGACATTTATCTTTTAAGATAATAGTACGAATGGTTGTCTTTATATAGACCTTTTTTACCTTACAACTACTTTGAGTTTGGCAGAATATTTTCTAGTCAATACAAAAAGTGCACAAACAAAATGGTTAATGATACATAATGTCATTTATTCTGTTTAAAAGAGAGGTTTTCTAAATCGACGTGAGCTATACAGTATCAGCACCACTATATGTGAAACATATGTTGTAATATGTAAGTTGTCTTGTTTGCTCACGTCTGTGTGATATCCATTACAGAAAAAGCATAATCAAAATTACATTCATCAAATCAATACATAAACAGTAATGATATAGTAATTCATGCTCAAATCAAAAAAGGCGTTCAATACAGGATCAACTGGACTTTATTTGTTACTAATAAAGTCCAGTTGATCCTGTATTGAACGCCTTTTTTGATTTTATCATGTCCTGGACGACTGAGAATCTTCACCAGCATCATGCTCAAATAAAGAGTGCAGTGAATGAAAAATCATGTCTGCCCCATATTTGCAAAAACAACTTCAAAGTAAAGGTGGAACAATGTAAAATAAAAATAAAAAAGGTTCACATCAGCTATCACTCTTCTATCCACTTGTTCTTTTTACAATTCATGCAGCTACTCATAACCCACCAAAGGTGATTAACCAAGGCACAGCACACAAAGCCAATCATATCGATTAATGCAACTTTTTCTGGATATCTACATGTTTGAAAATCAATAGGTAGAAGAGGGCCATTCAAGATTGTGTATTTTTGTCTAACACAGCCTATGACACGTTCAACATGGATTCTAACATGTGCTATTTGCCATGTTTTTTTTAGTTCTTTTTTGTCGTCGGTTGAAGCGTTCAGCTGCCAGATGTCATCCCACCATCAGCACCAACTGCACTCTGCAGCACACGTCTTCAGTGAAGGCACCCAGTCTGGATCATCCTTGCTGTACAATGGAGCACGTCTGCCTAAGAAAAGAAAAAACATAATAAAATAAAAATTACTTAAATGAAGTTGTAAATAATTGGTGTGTTCATATGCATATGAATTTCAAAACAGGATTTACAACATAGCACCGGATTGTCAGTTGTCAAACAACACAAGAACAGTTAATTTAGGTTATTGTATGTGCTTCTTACATATTTAGTGTTTGTACGTATTTTTTGCTTTTCAACTTGAGAGCTAGGTGTGTAGTTTATCATGACAGTGCTCTTGTCATGAGTGTCATGTGCTCTTATGAATTTTGAATAATCAGCATAAACAACTCAACAACTGAAAGCTTTGTTAAGCTTTCACTGAAAAAACTGTGAATAGAGGTTACTTAAAAAACCTTAGGTAACAAAGTGACAATTAATATTATTAAGTAGATTTTAATTTCAAAAAGTTTATGTAAAATAAAGAGAAAATGGTAATTAAATTTAATTAAAAAAACTAAGTAGATTTTAATTACATTAAACTGTACATTTATGTAGGATTTAGGAACAAAATCTCAAATTTATGGTTAAAATGACTAATTTTTAATGCAAAATTTAATTTAAATTAAATTAATATATAAGGAATATTACTTTGAATTTACTATTAATTTAGGGAAAATGGTAATTAAATTTAATTAAAAAACTAAGTAGATTTTAATTACATTAAACTGTACATTTATGTAGGATTTAGGAACAAAATCTCAAATTTATGGTTAAAATGACTAATTTTTAATGCAAAATTTAATTTAAATTAAATTAATATATAAGGAATATTACTTTGAATTTACTATTAATTTAGGGAAAAATGACTAAAATTAAATATTCATTACAAAGAAATTATTTTTTTGTGTGTTTTTTAAGTGGAACTCAATTTGTAATCATTAAATTTTCCAAACAACCTACATTAATAATCATTGAATAATAAGATAAATTTGCATTATTTAACCTCTTCTCTTGATTAAAATTCATTTGTTTAACAAAGAAAACAATAAGTGGAAAATAAAACAATTACAATTTTTTTCTGCTAAATTTCACTTGTACAGTACATATAATATTCTTCTAATTTTCTAAATACTTTAAAGTGTTTTTACTGGGTTGCACAAATTATCACACATAGATAACAACATAAACATTTATTTCTTGAACATCATTTTGGTTCTTTCAAAGTGGCAAAATATAGCAACATAAAATAATCTACATGTGTAGACAATATAAAGTGGCTTTGTTTACATGTCATTAAAAAAGTTACTTCAAACAAATGCTAAATCAATTTTGTGAAGAAGAAATGAGATGCTAAAATACATAATTAATTACTAATTTCACCATTAACAGCCAGAGTATTTTTACTGTTTCTCTTATTTGTGTTACTTCTTAATGACTGACTAACAAAAAATGTAGTTTTTCTTATCTGAATAACTCAATATAAATGCTGAACAAATATTTACCACTTGTGTACATTGTGTATTAACAACAAAAATCAACCTTTTTGAAATGTATGAGAAAAACTGCAAACATCTAAGTGGAATAAACATTTCCACAGCTGCAGGAGTTGATTGTCCAAAATATTTTACACTTTGTTTGGAAACAGATCCTGGATACAAGTGGCTGAAAGGGGCTTCCTTCATGGGGGGGGGGGGCACTCAGTCTTAGAGATTGGGTAAGGAGCTCCATCATCCAGGGGGAGCTTGGTGTAAAGCCGCTGTTCCGCAGTATCAAAAGAGTCAGTTGAGGAGTTTCATCTGATCTGGACACCACCCTTTGGAGGTTTTCTGGGTACGTCTGTCTGGTGACAAAAGACAGACAGGTGAGTCAGGAGAGGCAGCTGAATTATATAAAAAGAAATAAAAAAGAAAAGAAAATATTGTTACCTTTATGAAGGAGCAGGTGATGCAGAAGGTGCTGGTGACAAAAGACAGACAGGTGAGTCAGGAGAGGCAGCTGAGTTATATAAAAAGAAATAAAAAAAGAAAAGAAAATATTGTTACCTTTATGAAGGAGCAGGTGATGCAGAAGGTGCTGGTGATGCTGGTGACAAAATACAGACAGGTGAGTCAGGAGAGGCAGCTGAGTTATATAAAAAGAAATAAAAAAAGAAAAGAAAATATTGTTACCTTTATGAAGGAGCAGGTGATGCAGAAGGTGCTGGTGACAAAAGACAGACAGGTGAGTCAGGAGAGGCAGCTGAATTATATAAAAAGAAATAAAAAAAGAAAAGAAAATATTGTTACCTTTATGAAGGAGCAGGTGATGCAGAAAGTGCTGGTGACAAAAGACAGACAGGTGAGTCAGGAGAGGCAGCTGAATTATATAAAAAGAAATAAAAAAAGAAAAGAAAATATTGTTACCTTTATGAAGGAGCAGGTGATGCAGAAAGTGCTGGTGACAAAAGACAGACAGGTGAGTCAGGAGAGGCAGCTGAATTATATAAAAAGAAATAAAAAAAGAAAAGAAAATATTGTTACCTTTATGAAGGAGCAGGTGATGCAGAAGGTGCTGGTGATGCTGGTGACAAAAGACAGACAGGTGAGTCAGGAGAGGCAGCTGAATTATATAAAAAGAAATAAAAAGAAAAGAAAATATTGTTACCTTTATGAAGGAGCAGGTGATGCAGAAGGTGCTGGTGACAAAAGACAGACAGGTGAGTCAGGAGAGGCAGCTGAATTATATAAAAAGAAATAAAAAAGAAAAGAAAATATTGTTACCTTTATGAAGGAGCAGGTGATGCAGAAGGTGCTGGTGATGCTGGTGACAACAGACAGACAGGTGAGTCAGGAGAGGCAGCTGAATTATATAAAAAAGAAATAAAAAGAAAAGAAAATATTGTTACCTTTATGAAGGAGCAGGTGATGCAGAAGGTGCTGGTGACAAAAGACAGACAGGTGAGTCAGGAGAGGCAGCTGAGTTATATAAAAAGAAATAAAAAAAAAGAAAAGAAAATATTGTTACCTTTATGAAGGAGCAGGTGATGCAGAAGGTGCTGGTGATGCTGGTGACAAAATACAGACAGGTGAGTCAGGAGAGGCAGCTGAATTATATAAAAAAGAAATAAAAAGAAAAGAAAATGTTGTTACCCTAATGCATGCTCAATAATCCAGGTAGAAAAATCCAAAAAAGCTAAGTCTGGTCCTCTGGACATTCAAAAAACAAAACAAAACAAAGCAAAAAAAAATTTAGAAACGTTTCATCTACGTTAAATCTCAGGAAGTCCAACATTTCACTGATCACATCAACTCTGTGGATAAATATATCAAGTTCACACGAGAAGATGTAGTAAAAAATGGCAGGTTGGCTTTCTTGGACACAAGTTAGGAGTCATCAGAACAGTATCACAGAGCAGACAGCGTCCCCACTAACTCAGGAGCCAGACAGAAGGAGAAATCACACACAAAACAGGCTCTAGAGAAATGTGGATATCCTAACTGGGCCTTCCTGAAAGCAGAGAAGAAACCCAAACAGGACTCCAGCCAGCCATCAGGTGAAAAGAAGGAACCCAGACCCAGACCAGTGGTCATTCCAGATGTTGCGGGAGTTTCAGAGACATTGAGACGTTTATTTTCTAAACACAACGTCGCAGTGGCTTTTAAACAACAAAATACATTACGGCAAAGACTGGTTCATCCCAAAGATCCAGTCCCCCAGCACAAACAGAGTAATATTGTGTATGTTGTTCAGTGTCAGGAGGGCTGTGATCAGTCTTACATCGGGGAAACTAAACAGCCACTGGCCAAAAGGATGGCCCAGCACAGAAGATCAACATCATCAGGTCAGGACTCTGCAGTCTACACTCATCTCCAGGCCAGCGGTCACTCTTTCAGGGATGAAGATGTTCACATCCTTGATAGAGAGGAACGATGCAGTGTTTCCCCTACATAACTTGCCATGGCGGGGTGGGGTGGGGGTGGATGGGGGGTGACGGACAGAGACACGTCCTGAGCTGCGCAGACGTTGTTGCAGTTTCTTGGGCTTGTTTTGAAAGTAAATTCGCTTAATTGGGCTTGTTATTATTTGTTCTTTATTATTTGTCTAGAGCAGGGGTCTGCAACCTTTTCGATCCAAAGAGCCATTTCTGCTCCTTTGTTCACTAAATTAAACGTGACCGGAGCCACAACACCTGCTGCAACTGGGATTTTCAACTGGTGGCCCACGGACCACTTTTAGTTTGTTGGAGGACGTTTTTCTGGCCAGCAGGAGTGACTTTATAAAACTTAACATTTCTAATAATTTTTAACATTTACTGATATTTTTACATTTTAAGATAAAATAAAAGACAAGATTCTTGTAAAGAAGGAAAAATTAATATAGTTTTGCCCAGTTTCTAAAAACTAAAACGATAAACTATGCAGGCCTATGTGATTTATTTTTTTAACTGTAGAAAAATTAGGTATCCTACTTAAAAGAAATAAAGCATAAAGTGAAAGTATGTTTTACTCCTTGTAATGTAGGAAAACTTCTAAAACTAACCCTTCCAGTTGTTATAAGAACCAATAAAATTCAGTTTTATGTCAGTTTTGGTCAAAGCTTAAAAGAACCGCTGCAGAGGGACCAAAAAGCTGCATGTGGCTCCTGAGCCGCAGGTTGCAGACCCCTGGTCTAGAGTGACAAGACCACGTTAAAATGAGCTCCAATAAGTGGAGGAAATATGGGAAAAAAATAATAAAGAATGGGAGAAAGAGCACACACTTAAAGCATGATTCAGGATAGAGATTAAAGAAAGTTCTTTGTTGACTTAGCTTACTATGAGTTTGCTGTTTAATATTTATTTTATTTTTTAATTTGTATGCATCCTTTATGATTGACTGTTGTTGTCGTTGTCCACTGTTGTCATCACTCTTAGTTTAAAATTCAGGTCTCTCTGGTAAATGAGTCCCAGAGGCTCAATGGGAATAATTTGTATAAATATGCCAAATGTATTTGTATTTTTTAGAGTGGATATGTTCTTCAAAGTCTTTAGCATAATTTTGCTCTTTATATGTAATGTCATAATAACTGTATGTTTATACTGTTTAAAAACGGACCCTGTTTTACACAATGGGGTGGGTTGCCTGTTGGGCTTGTTTTGGGCTTGATTTCATGGGGCTGGTCGCTTGTTTCTGTCACGATATATTGGCAGATAGAGACAAAGCCGAAAGTGCGCAGTTTTAAGAGCAGAGGAGAGACAAACATTTCAGCCGCGCTCAGTTTTATTTATTTATTTTCCGGTGGAGAAGGTGAGAGCTGTGTGTGTGTGTGTGTGTGGAGCCGCGCGCAGTAGGAGCCGAGCAGAGGAGCCACGTGTTCGTTTTTTTTTCCCCATCCGTGGGGATGAGAAACGTGAGCCGTGCGCGTGTGTGTGTGTGGTGGGTGGGTTTGAACACTCAG